>BJCM01000625.1:0-16273 GCA_018326385.1 Flaveria bidentis | reverse complement strand
TATTTGTATATTTTATAGCTATGTATAAATTTAAAAAAATTACACATCAAACACTGAAATTAATCATTCGATCTACCTGTTAAACCCATTAAAATAAATAAACTGTAAAAGTGAAAATAGAAAAATGGAAAATCCGGTCCGAACCGGTTCACAGTTTAACTGAAGCGGTTCGAACCGGCCGGTTCTCGAAGAAAGAAATGATTTGGTGTGGATCAGACCAATAACCCGGATGGATCGGACAACGAACTAACCGAATTCAGGTCAGATCTACCGACCCGATCGGGTCGTAAAGATATTGCAGTAAATACGCCTGCAGAAAGCTAATGCTCTCAAGTATAACATGTATGTGGGGGTCAAGCGACCCTATCGTCGTTAGGGTTGTTTAAGAACAGGGGATCGAAACTTACGATCTTCAAAACAGTAATCAAATCAAATAAACAACCACCTTCACATCGATCTCCTATCTGAGGATTCAGATCGCTAACAACAATTCATCGTTCAAGATGAGTTCGTGACGCAACATCTCAGTCCTCAACCACCGATTTGATATTTGGTCACCAAATCGGTAGCTACATCCCTCCTGTTATTCTATTGAATCTCTATTTTGACGGCCTTATGTGCAGCAGCATTAGGTTACATTGAGTTATTGATGCAATTCAAATCATCTGATGCTGTTACATTACAGTAAACTCTTTGTTGTTTGTGAGTTATTGTATGTTTGTTCACACTTCAGGGGAAAAATAGGATTTTTCAGCATCATCAGAATTGCTTTGATAGAAGTGATTATCTATAACGCTTCCACAGTATGCATTTGAGTTATTGTGAACTTTTATGTTAATTTATGATTAACCTCAGTTCATTAACATCTCGAAGTGTTTGAAAAATGGGATATCTTGATAATTTGTTTATGATGCATAGAGCATGTAGTGCTTTATAAAAGTTAATGTTCATAAAAATACTGAATAATGCATTGATTATGGATGTGAAAACCATTTTATTCCTCTAAATACATCTTTTCTTAAGCGTATGGTCTGTGGCGAATACATGAATTTATTTTATAAATTGGATTCTTAACTGGTTGTTTTCTAGAACCGCCAATGCTTCTCTTATTTTAACTTTTATGCTTATTTTTCTAGTTGGGTATAGTGATTATATATCTAGAATTTAGAAACTACATTAGACATCAGTTCATAATATAATATGACTTGTGATCTTATCTGGCAATTGGTGAACTATTGTAAACTATCCTGACTCTTCATGAGATCATTATAGCTTAGTAGCTGATAACATAATAGTTTTACGAAGTACACTTTATAGCTTTTGAAACTTTGAGTGCTGAAATGTAAAATATGTAATGTGGTATGAGGAGTTTGTTTTGATGTCTGTTATAATAATTTGAACATTAATGTTAACAGATAAGTGGACCATAATGTCTTACATTATCTATATGACCTCTATGATATATACAATTATTATGGTAGACTATGTAGCATCTGAAGTTGGGAAAAAATAATTGCGTTAAGGGATTTAGGAAAGGATTTTCTTTTTCTAATATATGAATCTAGATAAATTGTCTGTTATAGTGTTATCAGCATAGGAACCAATCCTCTTCCATAGCTATTGTTCTTTTTTGTCTGGACATAAATGACTCTTAGATGCAAATTGATACAAGGTGGCAAATGAAGGTTGTTCTCAACTTCCTCACTGATTTGAATTGACAATGCAGTTGATGTGGCTGGTGGCAATACTTTAAGAGGTGCAAAAGACCATCTCTTTTTAAGCAAACCAAATAAAGAAACCATGAAGAACCCGAAACAGGAAAAACAACAACTGTTGAAAGAAAAATATACGCAGTTCCAAAATCCACATAGACGCGTCATCAAAGATCTCATTTGGTTTTCTCTCGTTGCTACATTTTTTAAAGTTCTCCTGATTCCAGCCTATCATAGCACTGATTTTGAGGTCCACCGTAATTGGCTGGCCCTCACCCACACCTTACCATTATCTCAATGGTACATGGATGAGACCAGCCCATGGACCCTTGATTACCCTCCTTTTTTTGCTTATTTTGAGCGTTTCTTGTCTCTCTTTGCATCTTTTGTGGACCCAACCATCACAGACCTCTACAATGGCCTAAATTACAAAGCTCCCACGGTCATCATTTTTCAAAGGCTGAGTGTAATAGCCTCAGATGCAATATTGATTTACTCAATTTACAAGTTGACTAAGAACATGGAGTTAAAGAAGAGGTTTCTAATCTGGGTTTTGATAGTTTGGTCCCCTGGGCTGTTGATTGTTGATCATGTGCATTTTCAGTACAATGGGTTTCTTTTAGGGATTTTATTAATTTCTTTGGGGGCACTCCAGAAAGGGAATGACTTGCTTGGTGGGTTTGTTTTCGCGGTTTTGTTATGTTTCAAGCATTTATTTGCGGTGGCTGGACCTGTATATTTTGTGTATTTGTTTCGGCATTATTGTCGTGGCGGGATTCTTAGGGGTTTTGGTAAGTTGGTCATGATGGGGACGGTGGTAGTTGGTGTTTTCTTGGCAGCCTATGGACCATTTGCATATTATGGTCAGGTAAAATATCTTTATTTTGCTATATTAAAGTTTCATGTATATGTGATAATATCACTTCCTAGAACTGTTACTGTTTTCTTATATGTTAAGATATTATAAAAGTAGATGATTACATGTAACAAAATAGGATTCTTGCAGGGTATTAAGTTCTAGGATTGTGTTTTTATTAATTGAATATTATGTTTATTCGATTGCAGATACAACAAGTTCTGAGGCGCATGTTTCCTTTTGGTAGGGGACTTTGCCATGCTTATTGGGCTCCAAATTTCTGGGTATTTTATATACTCTCAGACAAAGCCCTTGCATTTGTGCTTGAAAAATTAGGATTCCATATTCAACCACCAACTGCGTCATTCACCGGTGGGCTAGTTGGGGATTCTTCTCCTTTTGCCATACTACCTACGGTATTATTAACTTGTGGAAACGTCTTCCATGTATAAAGATTAATAAAGAAAATGTGTTAATGAGTTGATTGTGAATTATGATCTGCAGATCACACCTTCAGTAACATTTGCCATGGTTCTACTTGCTATATCTCCTTGTCTTGTCAAGGCTTGGAGGAATCCTGACCCAAAGATGATCGTTAGACAGGTGGCATATGCATACACATGTGGCTTTTTGTTTGGATGGCATGTTCATGAGAAGGCATCACTTCACTTCTTAATTCCCCTTGCAGTTGTTGCAATAGAGAACATCGAGGATGCACGCCATTACTTCATTTTATCTATAGGTATGGCATTTGAAGCTTTGCTCGATATTTAAAATTTTCAAGTCAGCTTAAATTTAATTCAATTTTTTACATTTGCGTGCAGTTTCTGTGTACTCATTGTTCCCTCTTCTCTATGAAGCTCAAGAATATCCGATAAAAATGGTCTTACTTGTTTTACACGCGGCGTTAATGTGGTTTGGGTTTTCGGGTCAGTTTCCTGAGATCTCAAAAAATGGTGGTCTTGTTAGTAGATGGATAGAAAAGTTTTATTTGGTTGGTTTTATAGCTGTGGAGGTATGGGGACAATTGCTTCATCCTTTGGTTTTTAGTGATAGGCTTCCATTTTTACCTCTAATGATGATCTCATTTTATTGTGCATTAGGAATGATGTACTCTTGGATTTGGCAACTTAGATGTATCATTAGGTCTCCTAGATGATTTATTAGGTAATTGTTAGTATAAAACTTTAGATTGGTCGAGATTAAGCGAATCTGCACGCGATTTGTGGTTTAACAGCCAAGATAAACACCTGCATCTTGCCTGTGTATGGCTCCATGAGTTACTGATATGGTTCTTTTCTAAAATACTCCTCTCTGTATTGTGAGTTTTTATGATAGAATATATATTACTTTCTGTTTGTTTTTTCCCTTCAAATCTACCCTAAAAGCTTATTTATATATAGCATACACTTATAATTATTATTATAAGCTGATCATGTTCTCTTTAACATGTTTAATGAAATATTATAAGATGAATTAAGTTGAGAAATCAACAAGTACAACAAGGATATTAGCTTATTATGTTTGTAAATATCATGAATATACTTGTTTATCTTGTATAATCACCGTCTTAAGTGATGAAGGTGTTCCTGTAATTACATGTTGCTGGATGGATTTACACTCGAGACCAACCTGGAATTGCTAGATGTGGTTTAATCAACAACACTACCCATACTGATTTGGGTGAAAATTTGAAATAAACAATTTTAAAAAATAAATGATTTTTTTTACAATTTGCTAAATTGAAATGTTGCTGAAAATTTTTAATTGTAAAACCAAACCTTTTAAGGGTGAATGCTATTACAAAACACTAGTTTTTTACAAAAATAAACATAACGAAATCTAAATCATTATTATTGATCAATGCTAAAAAATTTCAAAGTTTTTACTTCTCACAACGAAATCTAAATCATTATTATTGATCAATGCTAAAAAATTTCAAAGTTTTTACTTCTCACATATACGTAGGTTGTATGCATAAAAACCGTCAAACAAAGTTATTAATTTTCATTTTAATTTCATATCGTTTACGAACATATATGCGGTTAATGTAAGCGACCTAGGCAGTTTAAGTTTGTTCGTTTATATTCTGTAAAATACGAGTAAGCTGTAAAAAGACTTGTATTCTTTCACATTTTTTGTTTAAATAAATTATAACTAACAATTAAACACAATCCGTTGTAGTCTAGTTGGTTAGGATACTCGGCTCTCACCCGAGAGACCCGGGTTCAAGTCCCGGCAACGGAATTTTTTTTAACTTGTTACATATTTTTTTTGCCAATCAAAATCAAAAGAATATATACGTGTGTGCTATATTTTTATGTTTCCCCATTTCCTTATCTATATCTCTCTAAGTTTTATATAATATTTGCTAACGATATCCCAAATTGCCAATTCAACATGTGTTGTTTCTAGTTTTCTATTCACCATCATATGTGACACTAATAATATTTGCAAATTGCAATTATACAGTTTATAATTAGGACTTGCGACTATTCATTTTTGTGTATTCTTTTATGTAATTCAATTATAGTTTGTTTGAATCTGATAATTTGTGTAGAGAATCATGTCACTTCTATCCATTATACCATTTTAGTATTCATGCTATATGGATGCTTCTAAAACCTTATTTTCCCATTCATATTCACAAAAACATGTTTGCTATTTAATTATGACTATGTAAGTTATATTCACATAACAATGTTATTTTTCACTTGGTATGTGCTTTTAATAAAGAAGTGCAACACATTTAATATTTATTATCTTATAGTCATATTTATTATCTTATAGTCAGGATGATAATGGATGCAAATAAATCCAATTATTCTTGAGTGACTCGAAATCAAATTGTTAGAATTTCAACTAGAACAAAACCTAACCGAATTCGAGTCAAGCTACAATCAATCTGTGAACTCGTTTAATAAAGGAATATGGTAAACTATTATTTTATATTTATAAATATACATTAGCTACATAAAGGTAATGTTCATGAGTATATTATAAATATAATTACATAATAAACTATTATTTTATATTTACAATAAAAAGTTAAAATAAAAAAGTAATCACAATGTTTTTTTTCTTAAAATATTATTTTTTAATCCTGATAAATTGTTGTAATTAAGAAATATAAGTACATCAATAAACGAGTCTCTCATTATCAAACAGATATATAAATGCACACATGAATAATATACATGTACATAGAATCTAGTCAACTTTAAGTTTAGTTTTGCAAAGAAGTTCAAAACAAACGGAACTTTTATTTTTATATTTATCAAGTTAAACGAGTTAACTTCGTGGGCCAAAATTGTCAACTTTCAAAACTCAAAGAATATTATTGATTCAGACACTATCTTACAATTCAAACTCACACTCACATTTCTTTTCGCTCAAGCTGCAGCAGCCATTGTTGTTAGCACATAATTCGATCAATCAACGCTCATTGTTCATCTTTGAATCCGTCAAAATCTGAAAAAACTATCTTTAAATAACATTTTGCCCCAAATTTATCGGCTATATGGTCTCCTCACCCCACTCCATTCTTTGTTGATTCTTGCTTAATTGAGCTTGTAAGAATCCCCTCCTCTTCCATTGTTATCTTCATTCATCATTCTCCTTCATCAATTCCATCACATTTTCATGTTTTCGACTTCTAATTTGATGCCCTGAAGGTTTAATCTGATTCTAGATCCTTTGCACATATCTAGGGTTTTTTTCACAGCGTGATCATGCATGCGATTTGGGTGTTCGTTTTGATGCTTTGACATTGGTTTGTGGGGTTTGATCTATTTGGGTGTTCGAAAGGTTGAATTTTTAGAGCAAACATGTCGTCAGCAGGTGTTATTGCAATCAGCCCACGTAGTGACGACTCCATTTTGCCCTTTTATCCTGTTCATAACCAAGAGGCGATTGTGATTCATCTGGCTATATCTGGTTCTGTGGTTCCGATGAGGATTTTGGAGTCGGATTCGATTGCTTCGGTGAAGCTTCGGATTCAGAGTTATAAGGGGTTTGTTGTGAAGAACCAGAAGTTGGTTTGTGGAGGTAGGGAGTTATCCAGGGGTAACTCTTTGGTTAAGGATTATGGTGTTGGTGATGGGAATGTAGTGCATTTGGTTGTTCGGCTTTCGGATCTTCAAGTGATCAATGTGAAAACTTCGTGTGGGAAAGAGTTTACTTTTCATGTTGAAAAGAATCATGATGTTGGTTATGTGAAAAGACAGCTTGTTAAGGGAAAGAAAGGGTTAACTGATATTGAGGAACAAGAAATCTTGTTCAAGGGCGAGCAGCTCGAGGATGAAAGACTTATAAATGATATATGCAGAAGTAACAACGATGCAGTGATCCATTTGTGTGTTAGAAAGTCTGCAAAGATTCGTGCAAAGCCCGTGGAAAAGAATTTTGAGCTGTCTATCGTGGCACCACAATCGAATGATTTGAAAGAATACGATCTTGCTGTCAGAAAACTTAAGGATGGAGCTCATGGTATAGAGTATTATGGTTCAGTTCCTAAGGAAGCATTAAAGAGAAATATTAAGTTGGAGCCTTTGATTGTTAACCCAAAGGCTGCTCTCCCTTCTGTACTCTTAGACCTTATGAACTCCACATATGACGGTTTGATGAAAGGGAACTATCCCATAAGGTCATCCGAGGGTATGGGTGGAGCTTATTTGATGATGGATGCATCAGGGAGCAAATATATATCTGTCTTTAAGCCAATTGATGAGGAACCTATGGCTGTAAATAACCCCAGGGGGTTACCCTTGTCACTGGATGGTGAAGGGCTAAAAAAGGGGACAACTGTTGGTGAGGGTGCATTGAGGGAAGTTGCTGCCTATATTTTAGACCACCCAAAAGGTGGCCGTAGGTCTGTTTCTGGTGAAGCCAAGGGTTTCTCGGGGGTCCCACCGACGTTCTTAGCCATGTGTTTGCACAAAGGGTTTAACCATCCAGATGGTGTAAAGGAGAAGATTGGTTCATTACAGATGTTCATGGAGAACAATGGAAGTTGTGAGGATATGGGTCCCGGTGCTTTTCCTGTAGACGAAGTGCATAAAATCGCCGTGTTGGATATCAGGATGGCTAATGCTGATAGGCATGCTGGAAATATTTTGGTCAGTAAAGGGGAAGATGGTCAGTTGATTCTTATTCCTATTGACCATGGCTACTGCCTGCCTACCAGTGTAAGTTTTCAACTTTTCATATCTTTGCTATCTAGATCATGATATTGCATTTTACATATATACTAAACAAACAAACAAATTATCCGGTATAATCTCACTCATAGCAGAACTATTGGTAAGGTTTGAAGAGGGTGAGGTTGCTTCGCCAAGACCTCTGGTTTCAATTTTGCATAGAAACTATATAATAATATCGTTTTTTCTCTAATATAGTTTGAAGATTGCACATTTGATTGGCTCTACTGGCCTCAAGCTCGTCAAGCGTTTAGTCCTGAAACAACCAAGTACATCAAATCACTGGATGCGGAAGAAGATATTGCTCTACTTAACTTTTATGGGTGGAATTTGCCCTCAGAATGCGCAAGGACTTTCCGAATATCAACTATGTTACTTAAGAAAGGCGTTGAGAAAGGATTGACGCCTTTCATCATTGGAAATATTATGTGTAGGGAAAATTTGAATAAAAAGTCTGTGATTGAAGAAATGGTCCAAGAAGCAGAAGATCTTGTTCTTCCTGGTGGGAGTGAGGCTGCATTTATCAAGACTGTTTCTCAGGTCATGGATCGTCGCCTAGATTCGATCTCCTAATGAAGGTTTATAGAATTTCAAATAACTAATAACTAGTATATAAATTCATTTCTTTTGGTGTATAAGATCTTATGTCCATATTACCTTGACACATTTGTTTATGATGGTTGTTATGTTTTAAACCCTTCAGCAGTTAAAGTTGGTTGCTTTTGCTTGTTATTGTGTTTGGATTGATCTTAATATGAGTGATCTTGAATCTTAATGGAGAATAATATGCAACAGCTGGTCCTTCAAGCTTATGTTCTTTGTTTGTGATGCTAATACGGCCCAAACATGTTTAACTATAGAGTCTTCATGTTCTTGGCTAAGGTTTTTAAAACATGTTGGTGGTATTTGAAGATCCATGATATATCCTGACCCTATAATAATGGTTGTGGCCATTCAGATAAAAAAAGGTTCATAGCCACATAGGTGGTCGAGTCCCTTGGTTACATGGTCGGACTCCTAAGAAAGATGTTAAGTTTATGACGAATGTATTGCCTCAAGCACTCTTAACATGTTTCGGGTGTTTTAAGAAGAGTTTCACAGTTAAAAGTGAAAGTGAGAGTTTTCACAAATGTGAGCTCTTCATTACAATTACAATCACGCATGTGAGCTCTTAATTACATATTGATTGATATAAGAAATGGGCAAAAGATGGTTCTTCTTTTCATGTGCATATGTTGTTGATATGAATGAACAGCAAAATGGTTCTTTTTGCTTCATAGATATGTTGTTCTTGTCAAGTGAGCTGTGTATGCTTCAATCGATTTTGTGCTTTTTATATGTTTAATATGAATGCACCAAAATGGTTCTTCTTTGCTTCATAGATATGATGTTCTTGTTTAACTTGACTTCTGACCTAATTTATCAAGAGACATACTATACACACACTATCATACACCAGACATTAAACAACCGTTAAAATGTGAAATCCAGACAAAATCGATTGCTTACATGGCTACTACAATCATTTAAATGGAATCGTCCAAACAAAAATGTGCGTGTAAATGGAGTATACCGCCGTTTAAAAGTTAAGTTATCTCATGTTAAGTCAAACAAAGTTGTCATTATGGATTCATGGGACAAGTTTGACCTCGTGTAGGTCAAGAAACAATAAAAGCTCCCTCATGTAATAATAAAATGCCACATTGTTAAAATTCCCTTCATATAGAACTTGTATCAATATGCTTTGCATAGAGATAACTCACACAAATGCTATCATTGCCAAAAAATTTCCCACACAAATTCAAAAAATACACCTCCTTTGACCATTCTCTTTCAATTGAGTATATGGGTCGGTCCACATTACACAAATAAAGACGAGACCCACAAAACACAACGAGCAAGTTTAAATACAGGTATTTGGAATGCATACATTACTACCATCAGAATTAGGCGATTCTTTCCATATCCGACCCGTGACCCGCAACTTGAGCTCTTTCTTATCTCCCCCAGAGAAAAAGAGGGCCATATTCCTCTGTATTATGAGCCCATCATGGCTGTCCCTAACTTTTCTATGACCATCTCTTATGCTTCTAGGTGTACCTTCCCATATGAGTTTTCTGCCATTCCCACCGACCTCTAAACTGTAACGGTAGTTCCGGGCGTCATTTTCATCGCCCATGAACCGGAGAAACGCCATGTAGACTGGAGCCATGCTGAGCTGGAACGCCTCGAAGTGGAGACAAAAATACTGCCCGTAGCAGTTGAAGACCTGTATATAGTGGAACATGATGCAACAGAATAAGAAAAGTTGAAAATAGAAAATTAACACAAGAAATGAGGTAAAGTTTGATTTTAAAGTCAAAATGGAGGGGCAAAAATGAATTGGTTGACTTGGGTTGTGTTTTATGTCAAACCCAATAAAAAAAAGTTTAGGTAAAAGGGAAATGAGACATTTTTTAATGCATACAACCACCTAAAATCAACTTGCTTTTAGTTACAACTTACAATTATAAAATGAGAAGGTAGGTAACAAAATTGAACATTACAATTAAAATGTTTTTGCAACTACTAACTATGTAATAATATTAAAGAAAGGTGCAGTCAAACAAACTAAATTTCAAGTTGAGAGTAGGTAGGTTGGAAAAGAACAATAAAGAGATACATTTATGTATATAGAATTTTGCAACAATTTTCAAAAATTTGAGGCAAACTTTGGTTTTTGAGCTAAAAGGGGAAGCTTTAAACCTCCAAGCAAACATGGGCAAGTAAAAACAAACAACAAACATGTCAAAATATTATAAAGTTGTAGATTTATCACAAAACTTGTAAAAATGAGGTGAAGTTTGACCCTTGAAGTCACAGCAAGCAACTTTTAAGTTCAAACTTAAAAGTAGATTTGAATCAATGGTTTCTACACCTGTATAATATTCAGCTAAAAGGCTCACCCCTTCTCCTATAGGGTATATGTTTACGCTCTAATTGATGAACGAACTACTAGTCGATAGTTTATTACTTGACCATTTGACCAATTAATTTTCAACTTTAAAATATATACACTACCAGTAAAAGATTATACTGACAACTACCACAAACTTCATAATAATAACAACAGTAGTATCAGTTCATATGAATCTCCTTTTCCAAACTAAGAGGTTTGATCAAATTCAAATAGCAGATAATGTATACTAACCGTAAGCATCCACGTGGCATTTTCAACTTCGCGTGGATTGGACTTAACATAACGATGGTTGAACGTGTATCCAGAGTGCATATCTACTTTATGATCATCTCTCAAATGGGAAACAAGATAGGGGATATCCCCAACAACCGAGCACTCTGATCCTGCATATGGACAGCAGTACGGCCTAAAGTCGCAGATGGCCTCATGTTTTAGCTTATTATAGTATTGGAAGATCCCAGGGCACCCGAGGGAGACGTATTTGCATGGAAACTCGAGTGATTCAGCCACCTTTTCCAAAGCAAGACACCTTATATCCCCAAGTTCTTGTCGACAAGTTGGGCACCTGTTGTGTACACGCGTCTTACAGGTGGAACAAATCGTGTGTCCATTGTGACACTGCACAACATCACAAACAATAAGATTTTGACACATTTCTAAGTATCATATACTCCATCACAACATATGAACAAATGCATATTTTAGTAAAATTTTGACATACACTATCCCATTTCACATCTCTTGGATGTATGCGCTTTGCTTTTCAAGTAAAACGGACTAACTTATAACTTCTAGACTGACATAGACGAAGCAAAACATCAAGAATAAATATAATATATCATAATGTAACTAGATGATCCATCATGACAAAATTACCGTAGATTGCTGAACACAATTGTGCACCAGCCCTATATCCTTGGTTTCTTACTAGAAGATACATTCCATCATTCCAGTAAATAGAGATGGAATTGACTTTTGAAGTCAATTCAAAGATTATGACTTCAAATCTGTCCCAATAGTTTCTAAAAAAGATTCAAAGATGGGTTTATTGACTTCATGATGACTTATTACAAATACTAGAATCTATCCAAGATATATACAAACTGGTAACAGATTACACATTAGTTTTAATATGATAAAGAAAATTATGTTTGACCAAAAAGTCAAAAATATGATCAATTGATCATTTTCCTAAATTCTAAAACCCCCAAATCACACCAACTTCTAATCTGAATAATAAAATCATGCACATAGATTCAAGTTTCAACATATAAAACTAAATCAACATAGGTCAAATCCCAAAATCAAAGCAGTTAAACAACATCAACAAAATTATTAATCAAGAGTCAAATCCATCATTTCAATTGATCAATTGAGAGATATATAAAAGGAGACAAAAACCTGATGAATTGGAGGATACATTGAATTCGTGCAAACAGGGCATTCAAGAAGCTCATGAACGCTTGTTGTGGGATTAATCGTCAAAGGAACAACATTAACATTATGGGTTTTCAAAGACGAAAACTGGGGATTTGGGGGATTGTTTTGAAGATTATGATGGTGATGATTATGATGATGATGGTGAATATTATGTTGATGTGGGATTTCATCATCAAATCCTTCAGAGGTTGAAACGCATTCGATGTTATCAAATTCCATTTTTGGATGATCAAAACAATACCCAGAAAGAAAAAGTTTGAATCTTTATCAAGATTATGTGGGTTTTGCTTCGATTGTTGAAGAAATTGAAAAGCTTTTCCCCCCCAAATTAGGTTAAAGATGATGAATCCATAACCATGGGGGAGGGAAGGAGGAACAGAAGGTGCTTTTGTGCTCTTGAATCTTGATAGGTTTTTGTTATTTGGGATTTTTTTTATGTATTTATTTTTTGTTATAGAGGAAATGAGATCGGTGGACAAGGTTGAATTATAAAAACTATGGTTTGAATAATAGTGACATAAGTTGAGGAGACTGCAAATTTATTGACATTTTTGGTATGCAAGAAAATATATTCGTTTTTATTTAATTTCTATATTTAGAATAGCAATATTACATTTAACCTTTTTCTTTTATAGCAATCTTAAGATTTTTTTTTAACTAAACACAATAGAATATGTATTTTTTAAAATTCAAAACTTTAATCTTTTAATTGTGAGATACATGATTTAACATTTTAACTATAAAAAATGACATGTAACATTTAATTTGTTACTTTCTTTTTAAATATTGTATATTTATTTCTAAGTGATGAATTTGCTCGTTTACGATGTTAGTCTTTGACTAAAATTCTTCAGAAGTTAATGAGGTGTTAAGCAATTAATTTCCTTTGCAAAAGATCTTCTAACTTTTGATGTCGTGAGTGGCCTTTCGCCATTGGTGGCCTTTCATAATTGTTTGTATTCGCGGGCATTGATGGCTTTTTGCCATTGGGTTTACCCGGGTGACCGGGCTTAAAAATTATTCGTTGACTGTTACAAAAAAACTTTTGATGTAGCATGATTGGTGCAAGTTATGGTGACAAATTAGACAATTATGAATTTACAAGATGATAAGCAAAAGTTTCGATATGAATATAATTTTATATGGTATATGCCTTGTACCAACGAATACCAAAGACAATTATGTGTGTCTTGTTAAATATATATCTATGTACATAGATCAAGTATATTATATCTAGTATATCAGTTAATAATTTTAAGGAAACAAGTCAAAATGAATCCAAACACAAAATATAACTTCTTAAATTATTTTATGAAAGCTCGGGCTCAAACTTATTTATTAAATAAGTTTCAATATAAGCTTAAACTCATTTAGTCTTGGCTCGAATCGATCTTTTAGCGAGACAATCTCGAATACGTTACGAGTGGATCAAATTTCAACACATTACCAAACCCACATGTTATGACCTTACTGTGGTTTTTCCAACTCCATGAGAATGCATGAACCTTGTAGCACTAAGGTACACGTTTCAACACATATTATACTTTGTCAAGACTACATTTATTGCATTAATAATTGAATACCATAACAAGCTGCAAAAACCAAGTCCACATGTGAGATGAACAGTGTAAATCTGAATTTTCACAAGAAAGAGCTAAATCAAAGCCTCTTGTACCCTGCAACTCTTTATATCTCCCACCTGCACATCATTTAGACCAGACCAACTTATCATGCACTATAAAAGGATGTCAAATGTACAATATGTTAAACACATGGTACATCATCTTCAATTCTTCATGGAGCACATTTATTTATCAGGAAAAACAGAAACATGAACTACCATTTCAAGAGGCATCATGAAACAAGAAATATATAACAAGAATATTTTCAAGAAAAGTAATTGTATAACACGAACGTTGAGCACTCACAATGATCATTTCTCCCTGGACCAATTACCACTCTTCCCTCCAGTTTTGTGTTCCAAACGCACATCTGTAATCTGAATATCCTTTGAAGCCGCCTTACACATATCATACACTGTCAGGCCAGCAAGAGTGACAGCTGTCATCGCTTCCATCTCGACTCCAGTTTTCCCAGTTGAAGCAGCCTCCCCATCTATCTCAACGCTATAGTTATCAGGGTTTAATCTTAAATCGACTCGAACATGTGTTAGATCAATATTGTGGCATAGTGGGATAAGGTTACTAGTCTGCTTTGCTCCTGTTATTCCAGCTATTTTTGCCACACTAAGGACATCTCCCTTTGCAACCTGGTTAGCAGAAACTAAATCATATACTTTTTTCCCCAAAATAACTTTGCAGCTAGCAATAGCAACTCTCTTGCTAATATCTTTGTGAGAGACATCCACCATTTGGGCTTCACCTTTGACACTAACATGGGTCAGTTTGGATTCAGTTTTAATATTTTCAGTAGATATGAACTCAGGATCTTGAGAAATAGGTTGACTTTCACTTGAACCCGTAAGACTTGTAGGTGGAGCTTCACCAAATACAAATTCCATCTCCTGAGATCCAAGATAAATGTATGCGGACTATGTTCAACTTGAATATGTGTGAAATAATGGTGAATAGATTCTACATTACACCATATACTACAGATAGCCGACCGATGGTAACAAATTTGTAATACTGCAGCATGCAAAAATACTTTTAATTAAATGGGTTCAGTTAGGATGCACCAAATGTGAACGAATAGTTTTGTGAGGTGATGAGGACATTCCATTTTGTGACCTATACAAAAATTTAAAACCAGAATAACATTCATATAATCCTATTATCCATCTAAAATTTGATCCTAAACTAGTTGGCAGATCCCATGAAAGATTGTCAGTTGTCCACATAATCAAATACATTATTTATCTACAACGGTCGGCTTTCTTGTCCTACTAACTTCATTAGATCACCGAGTCTACTTCTACTCAAATACATTATTTATCTCACATTGTACATTATTTCAATTTAGACTCTTTATAGTTTATATACTACATGGAGCACAAAATCAATGGTGGGTAGGTGGTAACACATAATCAATTCCCACTTCCATAATGCCAAACCTCATCACTATATAACATAAGTAGAGTGAAGACTAGATAGAGCATGATTCAAAACCTAAATTCATGCAATTCTATAGCAATTTTTCATGCTGAATGAGATATCAATGTCAAAGAACCAAACCACTGAAGCAGATTTAACTGTCAAAGCAACATACATAAACTTGATCATACCTTGTTAAGCTCAGCAATAGTGCTGGCAATATCATGCCTACTGCTACTGCAAAACAACCTTCTTGATTTAGGAAGCATTGAAGCCGCCAGACGAAGAAACATGGCAGCAGTAAAGCTCCTTTGGAGTCACCTTCAACCTTTACAAATAAAAGGGAATGTGAATAATGAATAACCAAACACATCTCGTGAAATAATAACACAATCAAGAACATTTTTATAATCATTCTCATTCAGGCATTTTAACAAACACCTAGAATGCTTCACACCAAGTCATTGAAAGTATAGTTTTTTCACAAGAGCAGATTGCAATACAATAGAAACCCACCAATAAAACAACTTTTTCGGAGTAAACAAGATGATACCCAAAAATTTTACTTCGATTTGTGACCCTCTTGATTATTTGTTCTAAATATCTTCGATAAAGCGTTCTTTTAACAGTTGATGACACAACTTTCGAGTCAACACTTCGACGGTATGTGGTGCGATCAGCTATCGTATACGAAATCCAGATCCTCCAACAGGATGATGGGCTTTTAATAGTTTGAATGCACAAGTAGTCTCTGAGTTGCTCTACAGCTTTGGGCATATGAAAATTGAAAACTAAGGATTTGACTAATTTATTTATAGCATGAAAGTTGAAACTAACACGAAGTTAAATTGTTTTAGTTTAGGTTAGAGGTGTACAAACCGGTTCGGGGGCCCAAACCGGTTCGGGTTCCAAACCGAAACCGGTTTGGTCAATATTGGTCAAAACCGGTTTGGCCCGAAACCGGTTCGGGTCCAAACCGGTTTCAAAAACCAAAAACCCAAACCTATCAAACCGGTTTGGGTCGGTTTGGAACCGGTTCGGGCCAAACCGGTTTT
>BJCM01000624.1:0-10159 GCA_018326385.1 Flaveria bidentis | reverse complement strand
TTTTGTTGACCATTTTGAGCATGTCTTTTCAGGTAATTTTGATAACTGAAGATCTAGGAGTGCTGCCTTGTAGAGGAGACCCTAGGATGCATTGAACTACACATTTTTGGATAAACTTATGCTGTAAACATTTGTGATAGTCTTAACTATTACACTACATATCTGACACTTGTTCCCGGGTTGTGGGAATTAAACAATGTCTTACTATTTGATTATGTGATCATCTTTGTGTTATGCTTATGGCTATGTTGTCGTGAATATTGACTAACACGACACAAGTCTCCATTTGTGTTCGGGTGACGTCATGACACGCTTGTCATCATACTTATATTGCTTCTCTAACGTATACCATGTGTTATGACGATCCCGTCTCGTTACATCCCCGTGTTTCCGCTTTAGCGGGGGTGTGACAATGAGTGCCTGGGTGCATGAGCTATCTAGGCGTATGAACACTTAGTCAATTTTAGTCTATTTTCTAGGCGCATGAGTACTATTTAGGTGCATGAGGTTTTGGGCGCATGGGACACTTATGCAGTTATTTTCAGTTGACCGCATGAGCCACTGTTTAGGCGCATGAGTAGTTTAAAACCTCCTAAACATCATAAATCAATCCTCAATCATCACCTATCATGTTCTAAGCTTAAATCTTACATTCTAAGCTTTTGAAACACAACTATAACATCATCAAACACATACATAGCCCAAAATCAAACCCCACCCACAACATACACACATACTGGTATAAAACCCAACTTTATAAAAATATTCATACATGTATTTCCAGCCCCAAAGCAGTTAAAAACAAGTAAAAGAGGGTTCTAGAACTCACCTTTGCAGCCTCTAGTTATGACCTCTTCAAAACCCGTTTGCAACAGAGTTCAACCCCCTAGAAACCCTCCAAAATACACACCCGAACACATACAACACATATAAGCATACAACCAAGGATAAAGCCAGTTAAGAACATCATAAACACATGAATTCTTACCTTGAATTCGAACTTTTCTTCATTTTCTTCTTCAAAATATCCAAGTTTCTGCTCCTCTTCGCTTTCTCTCTCTAGAAATATCTGAGATTTGTGTGAGAAGAGGGTGATGGCCGGCCATGCCACTTTATCATCAACTTTTTAAGATTTTTTCCTTTTGACACTTTAGGTTCCTCTTCTTGGGCTATATAACTTTTTTTTCTTATTCTTCACTTTATTCTTTCGTTTCTTTGACATTTAAAATAACCAGGTATTACAGAAGCTCATGGTTTTATTTTCACCCAACGAGTTGTTCGCCCAAGCAAAGCGCATCATAGTAGAGGAGGTTTCCACCCCTTAGGAGGGTTTTGTTCTCCCCTCAACTAATATGGGACTTACATTTCCACCACCCTTGTGGAGTCCAGCGTCCTCGCTGGCACATCGTTCAGCCCCTAGCTCTGATACCATCTGTAATTGCCCATGTAAATCGTACTAAGATATATCTGCTTTGCCCCCAATGGGTTGCCCATCTAGAAGCTAATGATTTTATTTTCACCGACGAGTTATTCGCCCAAGCAAAACGTGTCTTAGAAAAGGAGGTTTTCAGCCCTTATAAGGAGGGTTTCGTTCTCCCCCCTTAACTGATACGGGACTTACATCTTGATTCATTTCCCATTCAAACTTCATATCTTTTCATGTCAATGTTATCAAAGGAGAAGCTACTTTTGAGAATTCTTGAATAAATCCACTGTAGTAACCCATCAAACCTAAGGAACTATGAATCTCGAGTTGCATGTTTGGGGATTTCCATTGCATTACTGCTTCAAACTTATTAGGGTCCACATGATCTAGACCAAAATAAAAAATAAAATAGTTTCCTTTAGTATCTAGGCCCAAATCTTAGATGTGAGCATATACGAAGTCCATCTAAGTTGCATTTCTGATATCATTTGAAAAATAATAAGTCTTCTAAAGAATTAGTCGTTGATTAAACATAAGTTTTCATTCATTGAATTACATATATTGATTAGAAGAATTCAGTTCTAATGGTTTGTCAAGAAGTATAAGGAAATAATGAAATATAAAAGATAAACTAAAAACAATCAAATCTAATGACCAATGACACAATCCACAGACTATGTTTTATGATTATGTATGAATCATGTTTCAATCACACTCAAATAATCAAATGGATTTGTTAAGCCAGTAGATATATCACTGTTGCTATGATTTATATAAATTAAAAATTATACTAAAATCAAAGTTTATCTAACTATAAACACATAATTGTGACTAATAATATGGCATGATTTGAATTGAATTTTTAGTAAAATGAATAATGCACAACAACAGATTGAATATTGTCATATGATTTTTCCAATATGTAAAACACATGGAAAAATAGGATATGAATACTCACATTGATAATTGTATGTGCTTTGGTAAGAAAATGCGAGAATATTCACCAAGATTCCACATGATTTAACATAAGGAATGGTGTCTTAAACTATAATAATATCATGTTTAAAGACTATATATTGATTTAGGGAACGAGTTTGTTTCCTACATATGAACGAGTGAGTGTGTGTGTATTGAATTACTTGATGAAGATCAAATTGATTATTAACAAGAAGAAAATGGTTGCGATAGAAAATGAAATTAGTTTGAGATGATACCTATGATGATAATCCAAGTGCTTGTGCACGAAGCATCCTGTGATAGTGAGTATCTATAGCCCCCTACCATTGTAGTTGTGAAATCCTACAATGTCAAATTCAACAATTTTACAACGCAATGAGGATGATAATCAAATACGATGTGTGGGTGTTGTAAGTTTAATTGAGTGTTAAGATAGATTAAAAGAATCGATTAGAATGTTTTTTCCTCTCTTATATAGCATCAATTTCAACAGTTTCATATCAATCGAGTTATGATTTTTTATTTGATTATTTCAAAATAATCTGAGCATTTGTTGACCCAATTGATTAGGTTGTCATTGTTTCAATGATTGTAGTTGCATTTCAATTAGTGTGTTTGAATCAATCTATTAATTTTTTGTGTTAAAATAGTTTTTAACTTGAATGTGAGAATCGGTTTTAAGTTTGAATATGGATATGCGGTTGAGTCATTCGAATAATAGGTTCGAATCTTAGTAGCGAAGAGAAAGGAGCAGTTTCATTGTGTCAATTTGGTTGAAATTAAGTTGGGGTTTTGGTGATTGCAAGAGGTGGCTGGAATAGTGGTTGTCGATGGAAAGAAAAGTGATTTTAAAATAATTACTACTTTGGTCCCTGCGTTTTATGCGTTTATCATTTTATGTAATAACGTCAAATTGAAATTTAAACATTACAATTTGCACCCTAAAATAGAAAGACCCTAATTTTAGTAATTTGTTAATATTAATTGTTAAATCATGTAAATAGTTATTAATTTTATGAATCATGTAAACTTTGTGATTTTGATTTGTTAATATTAATTAATATAAGTATTTTGTAATTTTGTGATAAAACCTTATAAATTACAAAATTATTTTAATAAATTATAATTTTTTATAAATTGAATAGTATAATCTAAGTATTCTATCTTTACACCAAAATAAATAGAATAATTAAATATTAAATTTTCAATAACATAGATGGTCAAAATGAGTTCGGTTTTACATAACATAATGAGTTAGATGTTACATTGAAGAAAAGATAAATTGTTAAATAATTATTAATTTATTGATAATATGATATGATTTATTTATAAAATTATAAAAAACCTAATGTCAAGATAAAAAAATATTTATAATATAATATAGTTATATTTTGTCAATAATATGCAAAAACAAACATGATACATATGCTACGAAATATCAAATTGATGCTTGGTCACAAGAAACTAATAAATGCATGAAATTTAAATACAACACAAAGCTTGTTAAGTGATATATAAAATAAACGCATTTGATAAAAATTTTACTGGATTATCTCATAATCTAATCTAGCCACTTGTTCACTTTGAGAAAAGTTTTAAAAGTGTTCAATAAAAACATTTTTATAGAGGATGACAATGAAACAATTATTCATGTTTAATAAATTAGATCAGTAAATTTTAATAAAATTCAATATTGTTTTTTTCAAATAACTAAGAGTTTGAAAGCCAACATGAATTTGTTAATGTTATTAACTAATTTTTTACAAAACTATAAGTGTACTATTTTGAAAAAAATTACAACTAATGTTGATATTATGAAAGATATGACATACAAAATTGGTCTTTTTCATAATCAGATGATAAGTTATTCAATTCAATATTAATGAGTTTATAATTAGAAGATATTAAGAAACACAAGTTGTTAAGTTAAAAGAACTATACTTACATATTAAACACAATTTTCAATTGATAATAATTTGTATTTAACAATTAGTTTTATTTATGCCACATTTGACTATTTAACATGCAAGTATTACAAATATAATAAATAATCAAAAAATTAAATCAAAAAATGACTAAAAATTTAATAATAATAATAATAATAATAATAATTTACCAAAAAGATAAATTTAATGTAAAAAAGCTAAACATGATTAAATACATAAAACCATCCGCAATTGGTTAGATAGATAATAGACAAAACCAAAAGAAGACGTCGTATGTGATCTCATTTCACTATGTTCTTGTTACTGCTGCAAATTAGTTGAGCTTAATAAGAACTATATGCACAAGATTATGTATGTGTTTAATTTATTAATTATTAGAAGCTAGGAACTCCTTTTCACAGCATAAGCGAATAACTAATGATAGACCATTATTCTTACAACATATTCACCTTAATTAACTATCGTCTTGAATAAATCTTTGGGACTACGATGTGGCATTCCTTGGCTTCCAATTTACAGTCTTTGACGAGCCCCTGTGCCCTGGTAAACATTTGTCCCTTGGCCGCTTCAGTTTTAGCTTTTAGTTTAGCTTTGTTAAATGTCTGCTGGATTACATCACATTGACATTCCTTTTTCGTTTCATTTAAATTGTCACAACAATAGAAATATTGTGTTAGATTAAACTTCATTGGTTCAAAGGAATCCACCCAATTACTGATTAGTGTGTAGCAAACACTCTCGTCCGTAATCTTGGGGCACTGCTTTTGGGAGACTATGGGGTTGTCCAACGTACCCTTCAATGTTTCATGTATATTCTCCTCTGTGGTGGTGGTGGTAACGATAGTGGTTTCATAGATGGAAATCATAGAAAATGTTGAGATGGTTGTAAAGATGAATGTAAAAGAAACAAGTTTTACCATCATGGGATGCTCTTTAATTTCTTCCATCATGTTTGATGAAGAATATGGAATATATAGGCCGATTTTTTAATTTGTTAACGTGTAAACCTCACTTAAGGTGCTTATTTTATATCTTTACATGTTAATAATATGAGATAATGTAGTGTTTAAAGTTATATATAAATATCTTATTTTAAATTACGTTCAATGTACGTAAGAGTAATATATAACACGTACGAGCCATATTTCTTTTAAAAAAAATTAGTTAAAATAAAAACATCATGATCAAGACAAGCTATTGGTTATAGTACTAAAGATGTGTTGAAGATGAAGCTTTGAGTATCGTGAAAGTATAATTAATTCCGGTTGTTACGAAAAACAGAAGAATAATAACCAACTCAATTTGAAATTAAAAACATTTTATAAATATATATATTTACACATATTACACGTGCTTTATCTCAATTTTTTTAACAAATGCACAGATCTTTGTAGCTTTTAAAAGTTGTGTTAGCACTAACTTTTACCAAATTCTGTTTAACGTCTTTGTAGGTAAAAAAAGTTATCAAATGTTAATAGCTTTTAAACCATAAAGTGTTTGCTAAGGTTTCAAATAAAATGTTATAAAAATTTCAAAAATTCCTAAATTCTTATGATCGAGCATAGTGTGTACTGTGTAATTACAAGACGTTTAGTTTCATATTTTGAACACATCCATCGTCAAGTGACAACTACCATAATAACAAATATATATTTGTGTGATGACGAGTAGATGCTAATGCAAAGCTACATATCCGAGCAATTAAACAAATTTAAAAATGCTTTTATCTACGTCTTGTAATCATCGTGAAAAGATAACCCTTTGACACACTAATACACAGATAGAAGACAACATTAATATTCTAGGTCACGAAGCATCCCAAAATCCAATAACACATCTCCAAGCACCACAAAAAAGTCTGCTTTCTAACCAAAGAATATTTCTTAATTACCCTAGAAATTACAAATACGTATTTGGTTCAATCATAACTATAATACTAGTACGAAAGGTCCGCGGATTGCTACGGGTAATTTCATGTGTTAGCAGTAAAATCAAATGTTTAGTAATCAAGTCTCAACCAAAAGTAACATTTATATGTACAGTTTTATGGTAGCTAAAATTCAAAAACCATAAGAACATATATATCATAGTTATATTTGCTTAATTTCAAAGAAATTAGTTGGGTTGACTGAGATGCAGAAGAGATTAGTTTTTTTCGTATGCATCCTGAAACATGGCCTTTTAGTAGTCATGGTCTTATATTTTATTTATTCATAATTTCATAGTAATATGGATTTTGATAAATCGTTAAATAAAAAATCACACAAATAAAAATAAAACAAGAACAAATCAAAGTATGTAGAGAATTAATTTATCATTTATAAAAATTAATTAGAGATTGTTTTTATAGAATTGAAATAACTTAATAAAAAAATAAAAATTTGATGGAGGATTAGTACTTTTAAATTACTTGTACATTATGCTTAAAGGGTAATTTTGGTATTATAACAAAGAATCAAAGAAGTAAAATGCTAAGATGTCTTCAAAATATGGTTAAATTTAAATATATAAATAATATAAATTTAAATATATAAATAATATAAATTTAAATATATACCCTTTAGTTATAAAAATATAATATAAATTAAAATGTAAACTTAAAGTATTATAAATAAGATAATATTTGATTTAGTAAATTAAATAATCTCGTGATATTGAATAATGTATTAATAGTGTGAATTAAGTGATGTATATATTATTTAGAATAAGTTTATTAAATGGGGGCAAAATAGAATTATTATATAGAACACTTGTACTTTATGCTTAATAAGTTGTTTAGGTCTCTTAAAATTTGAGTAAAATGATAATTTTATCCTTTTATCATGCTTATCTATATTATTAATATATAAAACATAACTTTGAGACACTAGTGTAATTTTATAGAAAATTAAGACAACTTTTTAAGCAATAGGTACACGTGTTCAATGTAATCATTTCTATTTTACCCACCATTAATAAATTTCTTAAAATTAATACAATGATTAATATATATTATTAACAAATTAGTTAATAATGTGAGATTATTTAATTCACTACATCAAATATTATGTTATTTATAATATTTTAAATTGTCATTAAAAATTTTAAAAAAAATATTATCTTATTTAAATACTTGAGTATATACTTACTAAATACTTTTATAATTTGCTTTTGGCAAACGATCTTAACAAAGAAGCATAGCTCAGTGACGACTATCAATTTACTAAGAGAAGAAAGATTGGATTGTAGGCTAGATTCAAGGTATGCCAAATTTTGATGTCACTGTACTTTCCAGATTTGCTTAAGGGCTATTTGAAAGCCTATTAATCAGTCTCTTAATTGTTTCAGATATTTGGATGGCTCAGCACTTAATGATTCAGACCGTTTGTTTCGTGAGCAAATAACTTAATGGTTTAGACATTTGCCTCTGAATGGTTTTAAGATGTCTAATGTTGAATGGTTAAAACATCTTATTTGAATTGGTTAGATAGTTTCTTTTGAATAGTTAAGAGGTATACTAGCTCTAAATGATTCAGACATCTTAATGGTTTAACACTTAATGATACAGACCTTTATTGGTTGAGCACTTAATCATTTAGAAGTTATCAAAAAGCTCCTTAGTGTTACATCTATCAACTGACTGAGCTTCCTTAACTGACTAGGTTTTCAGCGCTAAGTTTCAAGACTCTGGGGCTAAGAAGTTTATCTTCATCACGGGTGCATTCGTCTATCGATCTTAGTCCTAAAGAAATGGGTGGTAGTAAGGAGGGTTCCTTTCTTTACTGATAATAATAATTTGCATCTATATTATCTATTATTTGCATCACTTTAAGATATATTGTAAATTTTCAATAATTTTAAGATGATACATACTTGAATCAAATTCGAAAGATCAAAATTCACTTTAATTCGACTCAAAAATCATCAATTCAATATTTGATTTAAAATTTTAAATTCAAATACGAATCGAATAAGAAGTTTTTAATTCGATTCGATTGGAATTTCGAATTAAAAATACACACACTAAGATTTGCTTCTTTCATATATTAATTTAGAGATGTGTATATGAGAAATTAATATTAAAAAATTCAAAATATATTTAATCTACGATTTTAAACATAATTGGTACCTTTTAACTTAATTGAAACTTATAATATTTTGTGTGTTATAAAAAGTTATATTTATTATTCGATCATTTGAAATTTGATCATTTAAATGTATTTTGAATGTATTATTTATTTAATTATTTTTTTACTAAATACGAACTGAAAAAAGTGAAATTTAATTTTTTTTCAATACGAATCGAAATCGAATATTGTTTGAGAATGTAGAGAATCAAATTCGACTTATATTTTTTTCAGAATCGAATCGAATATAAATTATGCTTAAAAAATACAAAATTTAGTCTATTCAATTCGATTAACTCGAATTCAATTCAGTGAATACCATTAAATCCTTATCCTCGAGTTGACCCATATAAACCGATACCTAGATTGGACAACCTAATATTTTGTCCCATAACTAAGAAAAACACATCTCCAAGAAAAGTTGGTCAAGTGTGGACTGTGGACCACAAAATCATATTTATTAAAAGCATTGATTACTTATTTTCATTTATATAATTACATTAAAAATTATTATTTTTTATTTTTTTAATTAAATAATATTTTTCATACATTTATCATTACCTTTTTTCTGTCTACTCTACTCCTAACCACTTCAAAAATATTAAAAACTTTTACTTTTTCCGGTGTTTTGATGAAATAGAGGCTAGTTGCTTGCCAATGACAAATAGTTGTTTGTAGTTATTATAATCGCTTTGATGCCGGATTTGCATTGGGTCACTTTTGGCCTGTAAAAATTTCATTTTGATTGCACACAAATTGTAGGTACTTTTTCATAAGTCGTAATTTCGTGTCCCGATGCATTTTATAAAAATATATACAAGACATTGCCCATTTTCTGAAAAGCTCAACTCCAACTTTGCATCTCTGGGGATTCAAGTATGCATATGGGAGTCCAAACTCTGGGTAAAACGACAAGTTTAAATTCTAGGCATTTGTATAGATGGTTGTAAAACTATTAAAACAAGTTAAAGCATAGACTTTCTGCAGATCATGTTCGTTTTGAGTGCAGAAAATTTCAATTATGATGTTCTCTAAGAATTATATAGTTCTAAAATTTATGAATATAAAACAGGTAAAATACTCTGGTTTTTATTATGTAATATACAAGCTACATGTAAGTCTTGTATTCTTAAAATTTGTATGAGAACATAAAGGTGAACCAATGTAAATATGTAATGAAACTCGTTACTACTTTTGTCAGTACATGAAATAAACCCGCCACGAATCACGTGCTTGTATTACTAGTTAGATTTGAAAGTTAAGAAGTTTCAAGTAGGGGTTGTGCCTTACGCATCAAAAGAAGTAAACAATAACAATGATATTCCAAGGACACCAACCTTAATAATTGTGTGTTTCTATATAATACTATCATGTTGAAGTTGAAATTAGAAAAGGCTGATAAACTAGTAATAATTTCATTAAAATGTTTCAATTTTAAACTTTATTTTTTAGGACATGGATTCAATTTTATTAATAATTCATAAAATAATAATAACATAATTGATGAAAAATACATAATTATAATGTCGCATACTAACCCAATGTACCTGTCACACCCTCAAAATCCACGTGCGGAGTTTAACCGCGAGGCGTGTGAACAAACCAGGATCACAGTCAATAGTTACTCAGAACGACTCTATATGCAATAATTAAACCAAATCAACCAGAGTAAAAACTTGAAAACTGTGCGGAAGCGTATAATAAAAACAACCCAAAGAAATAGA
>BJCM01000623.1:0-35160 GCA_018326385.1 Flaveria bidentis | reverse complement strand
CACGTTTCCACGTTACGCGATAAACTTTCTTAATTAATATTTAAAACACATAAACACGTAAACACAACATCATAATCACATTAACAACTTGATTATCACCCATTTAACATGATTAATTATTATTACGTCACCAACGTTAAACGACAACTAGTGTGTGCTCACGACACGTGTATGCAAAACTTAGCGGAACTAACGGAGTTGGATAACGGAAAATTACCGGATATCACAATTTTAGTATCAAACTTTGCAGCGGAATAAAGTAAGCATTCACTTAAATCTTGTAATTCATATTGAAATCATACATCTTTTTTTAATAGAATAAAAACACAATGTATTGTTTTAAATTACAATAAAAGATTTCATAAATATGAATGTCATCCATTGCTCTCCAAGTATCTCCCTGGTGCCATACTCAGCGTCAGCATTTACTTTCCATCATATAATGAATAAAAGTATCTCCCTGATTTCATAAATATTATGCATAAAAGTATGTTTTGCTGAATGAGTTATAGTTTTAGTTACTATAAGAAAATATAAATTTTATCCATCATATAATGATCATACATATATCATAATACATAACATTTTGTGTCTTAATAAGCATGTTCAGTAACTTTCTTTCGTTCATCATCTTTCACTTCATCATAAACGAGATTGCACAAGGCAAGAGCTCCCTTTGATTGACAACGAATGTCGATTCTTGTTGGTACACATGAAAACGGTAGCTAACCTCCGACAGTTGATCCACACTACAAGGCACATAGCCCGCTCATGAATATGGATCCATCATCATACATTACATTCATATAAGCGAAGTTTATCATAATGCTTGCAAAACTTTTCATCATCAAATGCCCCGGGGTAACATTCACTAAGTTCCACTTTTCATTAATACTATATTCCATTTTAATATATAATACTTAGCTTATGATTACACAACATACCAAGTACAATTTATTATAAAAACATAACCAACCCACTACGGGACAGCAGCACCTGACAGCGGGGTTCTAGGGGCAACAACCCCTAGTGGGGTCCAAGGGGCAACACCCTTGGCTGGGGTCGTGTTGTCAGGTCAGCACGAATATATATTATTTTTAAACATTTATGTAGCATATTTCCTTATTATAAAATTGATCTTCCTATTAAAACCCTTTAAAATCTTGGTCATTTAAAAACGTATATTTAGTATGCATAATAACCCCAAAACATGAAAAAACTTATAAATAAGGGGATCTAGAACTCACCTAGATACCGTGAGTCGCTTCTAAACTAAGCTTTCTAAGTTAAGATCACACTACACATCCTGCAGATAAGTTAGCACTCAAAGGGGTTAATTTCTGTCTAAATTCACTACTAATTTTGCTGCCGATTAAGCAGTTTTGCTGACAGTTTCGCTGACAGTTCCGCTGCCAGTTTCACATGACAGTTTTGCTGCCAGTTTCGTATGACAGTTTTGCTGCCAGCTTTGCATGGCAATTTCGCCCAACTTTCGTTGAAACTCCATGGCTGCGAAATTACCTGCGAAACTGTAGTTTCACAGAAGACCCATAGTTTCGTAGCTTGAATATGCAATTTCGCTAGAAGCACAAACAGTTTTACAGATCGTGCTGAAATGACGAACCAACCCATTTTTAACCCAAAATCGCAACTTTGTACGTCCAAACCCTTAGTTTATCATCTATGAGGCTATATCTAAGTTTTTTACATGTTTTCATACGTAAAAATGTGACCTTTATGCGATTTTTTGAAACTTTTCAAAACCCAAAACCCTAGAATCTGAATTTGATCTACAGAAGGTATTAGAGGCTGATTATTACCTGGATTTCTTGCTCATTTCTTGTGGTTTGATGCTCAATCATTTAGATCTTCAATCCCTTAACCTTTAAAGCACTAAATCTTGAGTTTTTCTTCATTTTCTTTCTCTAGTTTCTCTCTCTAGCAATTGGGGGTTAGGGTTATAAATGAGGAAGATAATGGCTGATTAGGTGGGTTAAAGGGCTGATTACGGGCCTTTAATCCCGTAGGCTATTATCCAATAAGCCTAATTTAGCACATAACCCATTTCCTTCCTTCATTTATTTTTATTAAATACCACTAATTAAGCCCATTAACATTGATGACTCGTTTTGACATTTGGGGGTGTTACAATGCTATTCGGGAAGAGTGGTCGTGTTATGTTACAAATTTTATTTATGTTTTGGTCGGGTTACATTAAACAATGTACTTACAATATTATGTATTTGCAAGTGATGTTAAAACAATTTAATACTTTTTGTTAATATTTAGTTAAATGAATTTTGATTTGTTGTTATTCGACAATTATTGATTTGTAATTTTATTAAAAAACAAGTAAATTTATAATAAAAAATATATATTTTATAAAACAGTTAAATTTATGACACGCATTGCGTATCATTGGTAACACATCATAAAATTCACAAAGATGACGCGCGGATGCGTGTCATCGTTCATTTATGACTAACTCTTCCTTTACGCGCAATGAGCGCCATCTATTGTCTGTCATAAAATGTGCGTCATCTTTCACACGCCATAAAGAGATGACGCGCGAATGCGTTTTATCTTTCATTTATGACTACCTCTTCCTTGACATGCATTTGCGCGTCATCTGACCCCAAAGATGATGCACATTGCGCGTCATTTGACCCCAAAGATGACACATATTGTGCATCATCTATTGCTGTTTTTCTAGTAGTGACATGGACACCAATTGGGCTTCAAACACCATTACAAGATAATTAAAAGAGACTCCAAATTCATTGGGCTTCAAGCGCTTAATGGGCGCCAAACACAAATTTTCTTATATTATGGAATCAATAGGGACTTTAAACATTAGTTTAACACACTACACTTAATTTAAAAGATGTTTTAATGAAACTGATTTTAACTCTATGACATTTAGGTGATATTTTAACTAAACAACCACTACGCAATAGTCTTAATTAAACAAACATTCTATTTACGCATTAAAGAGCAAAAAATTATGTCTGCCTTCCCATTTACATAAAATGTTATTGCAAAAGAGCAAACTTAAAATAACAAGAAAAAAACCAGAGAAAAAACACAAAAATTGTGAGTTAATATCGACATGATTTCAAAATATGAGTAATTTTGTTTCATCCTCCAAGAGTGATGCTGAACTAATTAAATGATTTGTATATGAAGCAAACTTATCCAATATAGAGCAAAAGTTACCAATATTCCATATAATAAATTATAAGATACTTTTGGAGGACCATCGACTCGAAAAGCTATATTTTTTCTCTTAATGAAAGAAGAGATAATAAAAAGGGGTAAATTTAATTAATGATAGTAAAGTTTTAAAAATGTTTTAGTTACCTTAATTTTTGTTTGATTTAAATTAAATATCTTTATCATATATTTTTAATATGTTTTTTTGTTTTAGTTAAAAAATATTATTTTTTATGTCGTTGTAAAATGGTGACATGACTTCTAGGTATTTTTTTTGATAAAATTTTATAATATTTTAATATGATTACATATATTACAAATCCCAACCCCCACTATTCTCCTTCATTTCAGTATTGACACAAAAATATCCGATGATAACTTAAGTTGATGATTTAACTATTCAACTTTAAATATAATATGCATGAGTGATTTAATTGAAACTTAATTATTTTATCATATTAAATAGAAACATGCTACTACACACCTCTCGCATACTCGAGCTGCATAAACATAGGGTCCAAGAGGATGACCACTAAGGTGTGCATGAGTCAATTTAGTTTGGTTTCAGTCTAAAAACAAAACAACTAATATTTTGATTTTTAGGTTTCTAAAAAAGCGTTTGGTTTTAATTTCTTGGTTATTGAACTATAAATTTTAAGCTTACATCATTTCATAGATCTTTAAATATAATCTACATGCGCTTATAAATTACTAGGCATTCAAAATAATTGCAATTCATAAGATACAATAACAAGAATTCCAGTAAAAATATTTTAATCTGTCAATTCAAACAAAAAAGTTTCAATATTATTCTTCAAATCTCAATATTCAACCTTTTTTACAAACAAACGAAACTGAAATTGACAAGAAAAAATCAATTTTCATGAAACCATAAAATTAAATCATCAGTTTCTTATTGGTTTCGGGTTTTACATTTCGATTACGTAAGTTTTTTGAATTATGATTCAGTTATTTTGGTTTTGTTGCGTACCCCTAGTTAGACTTGCACAAAAAATCTGGGTACGGACCCGACCCGGACCCGTGTACCGGGTTGTACCCGGTTCGCACCCGGAATAAACCGGCGGTTTCAATCCGGTTTGGGTTTTTTTGAATTTTTAAAACCCGACCCGAACCCGACCCGGTCTAAACCCGAAGTGAACCCGGTATTGGACATAAAAAAAGAAATAAAAATTAGAAAAAATAAACTAAACTCGGTATTGAACCCGGTTCCGGACCCGACCGACCCGACCCGGGGTATGACGGGTAGGGTTTTCCCGCAAGTGAACCCGAACCAGGTAAAAAAAACCCGACTGGACCGAACCCGGTTTGAACCGGCTCCGGGTCCGACCCAAAACCCGATTTGTGCATGAGTACCCCTGGTGGGCGGTAGCTAGTCTCAAATCAAAGCTCCAATTAATTTGGACATGTAAAAGATGGGCTTTTATTCTTATTGGGCTCATCAAATTAATCACACAATTCAAATGTTAGACCATCTTGTCAACTCACTTATTACGAGTCCATTCAGATCAAACCATCATCTAAACCAACGGTGAGATCACAATAGTAGAACAACACCACCATTTCAAATTTTCAAATTCTTCATTTCTTCACATTCATCCCGCTGCTTCAACTCCATTTTCATCAAATCTCACTTTTGAACACAGATCCACCAACATTCGATCAAATCAATTAAGCTGTAAAATCACTCTGTAACACACACACACACGATCTGTGTGTAAGTATGTCCAGTCGTCATGAAAAAGGCGTCAACGTTCAGGTGCTTTTGCGTTGCAGGTATTGAAAGTGTTTATTATGCTCTTTACTCGATCGTTTTGAAGAAGTTTGAAATAGAAGATCTGATAGGGATTGAGGTGTTGCTAATTGTTTTGTTTGTTTCGTAGGCCGTTTAGTAGCGAAGAGTTGAAGAACAATGCGCCTCAGGTGGTGACGTGTAACGAGTATCAGAGGGAAGTTGCGGTTTCTCAGAGTATTGCTGGGAAGCAGATTGATAGGGTTTTTACTTTTGATAAGGTACACTAATAGGCATTTTGCATTGGCATTCTAATTAGGGCTTTATGGAATCTAGCAATCTGTTTCTATTTTTATGTTGAAATGGGGTTAATTTTTTCTCTGGTTTTAGGGTTTATTCGTGAATTGGATTTAATCGTTATGAGGGTGTCTCAAAGTAATACCATATGAAAGAGTAACCTTTATAGCTTGTTGTGTAGCGAGTCTTAAGTTTTAGGTTCTACCCCATCTTGTTGTGTAATGTGTGATTAGAGACATACTATTGTGATATCTGATTTACCCTAGTGCATCATTTTCTATCAAAATCAAGTAATTTATGTTCTGATATGATTATTAAATGCATCATAGTGTTATGAATCTCAAATGAAAGGATGATTAAATTCGTCTAGTGATTGGGATGTTCCTATAAAGGTAATGCTGTATCTGTTTTTGGACGGAGGGAGTATTCTAAATCCAAGGAAACAATGAACTTAAGTAACTTCATAATGCATTATCATCAGACAAGCAATTATTGATCATGACTTTTTCCTTAATTACTGCAGGTTTTTGGTCCTACAGCTCAGCAAAAGGATTTATACGAACAAGCTGTTATTCCTATTGTAAATGAAGTCTTAGAAGGATTCAATTGCACCATTTTTGCCTATGGACAAACAGGCACAGGAAAAACATACACCATGGAAGGAGAATGTAAGAGGGCCAAGGTATTGTAGCTTTTAATAGTAAATTTCTGTACTTATGTATTTAGCTTTTGTTATATTACTTAACATAAAATGATGTATCTTTTTCTCAGAGTGGGCCAAACGGAGAGCTCCCATCAGAAGCAGGTGTAATACCAAGATCGGTGAAACAAATCTTTGACACATTAGAGGGCCAAAATGCAGAGTATAGTGTTAAAGTAACATTTTTAGAGCTATATAATGAAGAAATCACTGATTTACTTGCTCCCGAAGAAATATCAAAAATTGGTATTGAAGATAAACAGAAAAAACTTTTGCCTTTAATGGAAGATGGTAAAGGTGGAGTTCTTGTTAGAGGTCTGGAAGAGGAGATTGTAACGAGTGCGAGTGAAATATTTACATTACTTGAGAGGGGGTCTGCCAAACGTCGAACTGCAGAGACTTTATTAAATAAACAATCAAGGTTGTCATTTTTCTGCAAGCTATTCCCCCCTCTTGTTATCTCACAATCCATTAATGCTTATCTGTAAGGCTTATTTTTCCTTTTCAGTCGGTCACATTCACTATTTTCTATTACCATACACATTAAAGAGTCAACCCCGGAAGGTGAAGAACTTATCAAGTGTGGGAAATTAAATCTGGTTGATTTAGCTGGTTCAGAAAACATTTCTCGTTCAGGTGCAAGGGAGGTAATAATTAGATAGAAATTTCGTTAATTATTATGAGTTATTATTTTTAATTTACAGAAAATTGTATTTTCTTTGTAATATCGGTGGAATTTTGTAACTTTTAATCGTGTTTAGGGTCGTGCAAGAGAAGCTGGAGAAATAAATAAAAGTTTACTTACTTTGGGACGAGTAATAAATGCTTTAGTGGAGCATCTAGGACATGTCCCTTATAGGTTTGGATTATTTCTTGTATCATGTTTAGATTTCCTTTGCTTTGAGTTTTCAATGATTTCAATTTTCAATTGTTATATATCATATTTCTTCCTCTGTTACATATTTCTTTTTTATATGTTAAAGTTCTGTTTTTTTAATTTAAATTACAGGGACAGCAAACTGACTCGTCTACTTCGTGATTCGTTGGGTGGAAGGACCAAAACATGTATCATTGCTACTGTGTCACCTGCTGTTCATTGTCTTGAGGAGACTTTGAGCACATTGGATTATGCCCACAGAGCCAAAAACATTAAAAACAAGCCAGAGGTATAGAGGTATCGAAAATCTAATATTCATCTCCATCTGTATATTTAAATTTTCTTGTCTATGTGTAGGTAAATCAGAAAATGATGAAGACAACTCTAATCAAGGATCTTTATGGCGAAATTGAAAGACTCAAAGCTGGTAAAACTTTCATTGTATGTTAAGATCTTGAAGAAATATATGGGGATTTAATTTCAAATAATTAAAGCTTTATTGTCTCTTTTGAGAACTTTTTCTTTGCAGAGGTTTATGCTTCACGTGAGAAAAGTGGTGTTTATCTACCAAAAGAGCGATATTACCAAGAGGAAATGGAAAGAAAGGTATCAAAATTTGTGATCTTAGACGTTATCATTTCAATATATGATGTTTAGTGTTTCCTAACAAATATACATTGCATCATAGCATATTTATTATATCCTGAAGCTGTTGTCTTTCTGAGTTTTCTATATTTTTCAATATTCTGTTTTAACAAAGATACATGTTTTAGAATTGACATAACATGTTATTCTTTTACCTACACTTATGATATTATCTTTTGTTTAGGCAATGGCAGATCAAATAGAACAAATGGGAATCAAGATAGAAAACCAACAAAAGGTATTGTTTATATTGGTTAATGTAGTTCACATGTTTTTGCAATTTTTTAATTTCTTATATTGGTGACACATATAGCAATTTGAGGAATTGCAAAATCAATATAATGCCCGGGTGGAAGAGTGCTCTGATTTGAGCTGCAAACTGGAGTCTACACAGGTACACTAAAATTTATGATTGACTTCATTATTGTGTTTTTTTCATATATTTTAATATTGGCCTTTATAGTTAATGGCCTCTCACTTGTTTATGTAGAACAACTTGAACCAAACCAATAAGGTATTGGCTAACACTGAGGAAACCTTGAAGAAATGTCAGTATGCTCTCAAGGAGAGAGATTTTATCATAGATGAACAGAAAAAAGCAGGTATATCCTTTTCTGTTGGTGTGAATTTTTCTATTAAACATTTTCTTTTTTACAAACTGTTAAATATTGTATACAGAAAATGCATTGGCACACCAAGCATGTGTTCTTCGTTCTGACTTAGAGAAATCTATTCAGGACAATGCATCATTGTTTATGAAAATTGGTATGTATTCTCTTCAATATGCACATACATACATACGTGAATTCATACATATATTATACTTTCAATTTTGTGCAGCAAGAGAGGATAAACTGAATGCTGGAAACAGATCAGTTGTAAATAAGTTTGAATCTGAGTTGTCACATGATGTTGGTTCCCTTTGCAACATGGTGGCTGCATCTGTATCCCAGCAAAATGAACAACTTCAGTGCATTGAGAAGTTCTGTGACACTTTTATCAACATTAATGATAAGGTACTGCTTGATCCGTGTCATCAGATATATATTGTGTGTCTTCACATTAATGGTATTGAGTTGGTTATCTAATTTTATGGTACAGGCCGTCACCGATTTAAAGAAAAAAGTATCGGCATCAAGGAATTTGTATATTTCGCATATTGAAGACATGGAGAATGTTGTACGTTTACACAAAGCAAGTGCTAATGGAAGTTTAGAGGATATCTCTGCCAAGGCTTCTTCTAATGCTAATTGTGTTGAAAGTGTAAGTTCAAATAATTAGTTAGCATCCTTAATACCTGTTTCTAACGTCAATCACCTTTAAATTTTAAAAATATTCTTTATATTAGCTATTGGCTGAAGAGGCTGCAAAAGGACATGCTATATTTGATGAGCTTCATGGAACTTTATTAACTCAGCAAGGAGAGATTGTGGTATTTGCCAGAGAGCTTCGTAAGGTTTGTGTTTTTCTGTTTACATGAATATATAAATTACATTGAAATCTCTCATTTTTAGTTCACATGAAATGTAATTTTGGGTATTTAATTTTTTTTTTACAGAGATTTAATGATAGCATCCATCATACAACAAACATATCCGAGTTCATTAATGGTATATTTGATAAGTTGATGGAAGAATCCAAAGATATAGGAAATCATGCTAATCAAGTTGACGAGGTGCAAACAAAGAATATTGATGACTTTCAGAAAGCATATGAGGTGCATTCAAAACGTTCTAAAATAAAAATATATAAATAAAAAGCAACATCTCTAAAGTTTTTATAATAATTTCCTTTAGGAGCAATCAAGATCTGATGCACAGAAGCTGATTGCTGATGTCACAAGTTTGGTCACGAGTCATTTGAGTCGGCAAAAAGAGATGGTGGATGCACGGTTAGCTGGTATAAGAGAAACTTGTTCTGGAAGCAAGACAGTTTTAGATGGGCATGTTTCTTCAATTGAGAATATTACAACAGATGCCAAAAGAAAATGGCAAGAATTTTCTTTACAAGCAGAAAATTATGCAAAAGACGGTGCTGAGTTTTCTGCTGCTAAACACTGCCGATTTGAATCTTTGCTACAAAAATGGTAAATTATAAATCCCATGTAGTCTTAATTTTGATGGTAATTAGAAGAGATTAATTAGATACTAATGTACTGAAACTGTTACATCCAGTGTTGATACTACTGGAATGGCATTGGATCATTCCAAAAAGACACATGAATCTGTGACTGACATGGGTAACAAACATGTTTCAGCAATTGAGGAACTTGTTAGGTGAGTTATGTGCATATCTCCAGTGTTCAAAAGAAAATTATAGGAGTAATAGAATTTCTTGAGCAATGAGTAGTAATTTTTATTAGTCTGTATTGAAATGCAAACCTGTAATTGTTTTATGCAGAACTGCTTCTGAGAGCAATGAGCATCATGATAATGAGATCAGCTCTGCAAGGAAAACTGCTGAAGAAGACGTGTTGAGGAATATGGAGGACATCATCAAACACATTGAAGGTATGTGTTCGGGGATTAAACGTTTACTTTTGCACATTTGTCATCAAGATTATAGTATTAAACTTTTAATGCAAAATTTAAAGTTGGCAATTCATCCCATTGACTAAGGACGGGTCAATTTGAGTCATTGGTCACTAATGTTCCACATGTCTATTTTCTATACAGGTACGTCTCAAGAAGAGCGAGAGTCGGTATCTGGAATTTTAGAAACCACAAAAGCACAAGCCATGATTCTTGAAACTTTACACAACAATCACTCAACACAATCCGGTGCAATAGAGCAGAAGGCTCATGATACTTTCCAGCAGAAATATATGGTAAAATGATGCAGGATTAATTCTTTATGGGTTCTACTCATACATGTTGATATTTGATTATAATAAAACATATTTCTTTTGCAGGACTATGAACCAACTGGAAATACTCCTGTAAGATCTGACATTGACATTCCAAGTAAGGTGACTATAGAGTCACTTCGGGCAACACCAATGGAGACCCTAATGGAAGAATTTAGGGAAAATAATTCATCTGAATCAATTGAAGTGAAGAAAGCAAAGATTTCTCACACTCCACGATCCCCGCTTGCAGAAATTAACTAAACAGAATCATGATTCAATCAATGTTTTTGGCCCACTTGTACTTGTTAGTATGTATATTTTCAAACACGGAAGAGATAGTGTGATAGGTGGATCAGTTCATTTCAGATAATCCCTGCTTGGGATTTGATGTGCTATTTTCTACCAACGTAGTAGAGATTGGTTTTTATTGTAGTTTATGGCACTAGATCTTTTATGATGTAAGATTTTTGTTCACTTTAAAAGATGCACATCATTTGGTTTCTAAACAGATTCCTTTTCCATTAGCTCTTTTGTTTTGTTTGAAAGCAAGTTTAAAAATCATCCCCATTTTGAAAATTTTATAATCTATATGTAGGTTTGGTGAACAACTGTAATTGGATTTTGCTTCTTAGAAATATGATAAAAGTGTTTTACTATGATTTACTTATCTTCCAATAAAGTTACTATGGTAATCATTCCTGTGATATGTCTTGCATATTATGTTTAGCATGTTTTATCACGGTTATATTAATTCAACATGTTTTGTTATTACTGTTACACGCTTTATGTTATGACAGTGGTGTGACACCGTCGATGGGAATGTTTTTAGGCCACGATGCACTCCAAGGTCTCATAGCCCATTATTAATTTCTTACACACTTGTTCATTTGTATGTTTCGATTAAACATATTTCACTTTTAAAGTTTAAACCTCACTTCTTTAAACAGCAGCTGTGAGCCTCCATTATTAATTTCTTACACACTTGTTCATCAGCAGCTGTGAGCCTCCATGTTCAAACTCAAAACTCAAAGATTGCTTACTGCAAATTCATTTCTAAAAGCCCAAAACATCAGCTCCATTGCTTCCACTTTATTATTTCTAGATGATGATCAAGCAAACCCACAATTCCATAAGCAAAAAACCTCAATTCCCAATACCCAAATTCAAGAAACATCACATCTCGACCCAAAATTCTATCTTTCCGCCCTAATTAACTGTAAAAATATACAACAGATTCAATCCCTTCACGCCATTTTATCTGTTAATGGCTTGATCAATGACCCCTTTTTGGTAAACAAACTTTTGTATATGTATGTACGTTACAATGATCTTGATGATGCCCATAAGCTGTTTGATAAAATGCCTGAAAGAAACCCTGTTTCTTGGAGTGTTATGATTGGTGGGTTTGCTAAAGCTGGTAGATATATGAGTTGCTTTGACACATTTAGGGAGTACATTAGGTCTGTTCAACATCCTGATGTTTACACATTGCCCTCTGTGATACGGGTTTGTCGCGATACACAAGATCTCAAAATGGGTAGATTGATTCATCATGTTGTGCATAAATTTGGATTGCAGATGAATACTTTCATTTGTGCAGCACTTGTGGACATGTATGCAAAGTGTGGTGTTATAGATGATGCACGAAAGTTATTCGATATGATGACAGATAAGGACCTTACAACATGGACTGTCATGATGGGTGCATATGCTGCCTGTGGAAACGCTAATGAGTCGTTAGTTTTGTTTGATCAGATGCAAGAACATGGTATTGTGCCTGATAAGATTTCCATGGTGACTGTTGTAAATGCGTGTGCAAAGTTAGGGGCCATGAATAAAGCTAAAAACATACATGATCTAATACAGAAGCAATATCACTCGGTAGACGTGATTCTTGGTACTGCAATGATTGATATGTATGCAAAATGTGGTAGCATTGACTCTGCACGTGAGATATTCGATAAAATGAGAGAAAAGAACGTTATATCATGGAGCACGATGATTTCAGCCTATGGGTATCACGGGCAAGGGCAAAAAGCACTCGACTTGTTCCCTTTAATGGCAAAAGATCGAATCAGACCAAACAAAGTCACCTTCGTTTCACTTCTGTATGCTTGCAGTCACTCGGGTTTGGTTGAAGAAGGTCTAAAGATTTTCTCATTGATGCAAGAAAAGTACTTTATAAAGCCAGATGTGAAGCACTACACATGTATGGTTGACCTATTAGGGCGTGCTGGAAAGCTAGATCAAGCGTTCAATATGATCGAAAACATGAAGGTCAAGAAAGATGTTGGTTTATGGTCTGCATTACTAGGCGCATGTAGAATCTATAATCATGTTGAAATGGCACAAAAAGCAGCTGAATCTCTTCTCGAAATTCAGCCTCACAACCCGAGTCACTATGTGATGCTTTCCAACATTTACGCGAAAGCAGGGAAGTGGGAAAACATGGCCAAGATTCGGGCTCAAATGACTAACAAAAACCTCAAAAAGACCCCGGGTTTTACATGGGTCGAAGCACAAAACAGTGTGCATAAATTTAGCAGTGGTGATCACTCACATTGTGAGTCAAAGGCGATTTATGAGAAGCTTCAGAGTTTGATACAGAAATTGGAGGTATCTGGGTATGTTCCTGATACAGGATATGTTTTGCATGATGTTAATGAGGAGCTTAAGTTGGGAAACTTGTATGCACATAGTGAGAAACTTGCTGTTGCATATGGGCTTATTAGTACACCTGAGAGGACCGCGATCCGTATGACTAAGAATCTTAGAGTGTGTGGTGATTGTCACACGTTTATGAAACTCGTGTCGGTTGTTGAGCAACGCGAGATAATTGTTAGGGATGCTAAGCGGTTTCACCATGTACAGGAAGGTGTGTGTTCATGTGGTGATTATTGGTAAACGATAATTATTGTTGATGGTTAAGATACTTCTATTAGTATTAGTAGTTCCTCGGTAAAATTCGTTAGGCAATTTTACCACGGATTATCATATCAATTGTTATCTCTTTCATACTGAGATTTTCAACAGAAGTGTGCGTCTCATTTTGCACCGCTTTTTCAAATTTCATATGTAAAAGATAATATTCTCTAACATCATATACTTACTTTTTATATAATATTCAAAAGAATTGCGTATAAGAAAAAAGTACATTTATACAAAGCACTGATAGAACCAAGAATATATAAAGGTTCATCGTAATTTTATAACACACAAGTTTTATATACAAATAGACATAAGAATGTGAGTAAATAGTAAGAATGTGAGTAAATAGTAAGAATGTGACTCGATAACTAAAAGAATGTAAGTTTAAAGTTTACATTTTAGGTTCTGAATTACTTTTTCTAGAAAATCAATTTGCTGTTAAAAATCAATATATCTGTTTACACAAGTGGTGATGAATTAAATATTCACTTTAGTAAATAACATCATCCAACTACACGTATTTCTTCGTCATCCGTCAACAAAATTGTTTCATTACTTATCGAATACGAGATTCCGGACTACAAACACCATAAATAACTTCCTTTTTAAATAAAAAATATATATGCAGTATAATTTTTCATGGCACTTACACACTTGCACTCATGGGTCATCTTTAAAGTTCAATTAAGATATATTGAAAAAAATTACTCATAGGTGAAAATTCTAAAAAAACTTCAGATATTTCGAAATTTGAATTCCCTCATAAAATATTAAAAAATGTATATATTTTTTCCATTAAGTATACAGAGATTACACATATTATCTTTAATTTCATTAGTTACACAATTTTTATTTATGTTTAGCGTGACAGGGTCGTTAAATCTAAATAACCAGCTCCTTCTATTTACTTTTTACAGAGCTATTTGTGTAATTAACTTAAATATCTAATCTTATTTTTCCTGCTTCTCTCATCTTAATTATAAATACTATAACGGTATATATTAATTAATAATTATTCATAATTAAAATTTTAAATATGTTTACTTTCAAATTTTCAAATGTGTAATAAATAGCTTTATTCAATCCCTATAATATACAACACTTAAGGCATAACTTTTTATATTATAAACAATGCAACAAGAATTTTATTTAGCACTTGTATTACACGGGATTGTAAACTAGTTTCTTATATACATAGAGGACCAAAAGTGTCTAAAAATATGGATTTTATCCTTAAACTTTAACAAATACACCGAGTGTCATTTATTTAAAAAATTATCACGTTTTTTGTACTTACTACTAACAAAAATTATTATTTTTCTGTTAGTTTTGTGTAAATAACTTAAAGGATCAAATGTGTAACTTTCACTAATCTTTTAATTGTTTTTATTTTTATTTTAATCACTTTTCTTTATTTTCATCTCTTTTTAATCAATGTTTTTATAAACTTAATTTTTAAGACCACTTTGCTCTTAACTCTTAAATGATGAAATTAGTTATTATTAATCTTTTATTTTATTTATTTATGTTTTTTATTTACTTTAATTATCTTTCTTTATTTATAGCCAATCATCTTAAATATTAGTAATCAATTGTTTTAATTTTTTATAAGTTATAATTTTATTTATAGATTTTAATTCTACTATAAATTAATTTTAATTTGTTCGTTTTGTTCATTATCATTCTAATAAAATCAATATAAATTAGACAACTAGGTTTTTAATATTTTTGGTACAAGAATTTTGAGTCTTCTCGAATTGTTTGGTTTACATGTTTATATTCGAAAGCAATTGGAGAAAGTAGAATTTGATTTATGATTTGAATTTTTTATTTTTTGTATTCAATTAATTGGTCTATTTTAAAATATAAATATAGTGTGAGAACTTGTAAGTTTAATTGCAAATAAAACGACTAAAAGGTTTTCAAACAACTACTCAATGGTTTTTAAATAAACAAATGATTCAAAATTTATTTAATTAAATGCCCTATTAGTCAAGGTTTCATTTAAAAAGTTAATAATGAGTTTTTATCATTTTAAATCAAAACCAAATTATTGAAAATTAAAACAAAATCAGACCAAACAATTACAAAGCGTTTTACCTTGGTTTGGTTTTACCATTAAGTTTGTTGAACCTTTTATAGTAAAAACACCTAAAACTCTATGTATTAAGCAAAGTTTAATTATACGTATAACCCAACTTAGAATAATTATAACTAAGTAAAACATAAAAAGTCATATCCCAAATCATATGGTCTCTATTTGGTTTCTAATATAATTCTTAAGCCAAACTTTTTAACATAGTTAAAAATTCTTATACAAAAAACGTAATAAGAAAAGCAACAGTGAAACAAAATAGTTACTAGTTTAAATTTCGTAGCATAATTTTTTTTGAACTCTCTAATTTGTATTCGTACAATTAGAAAAGTAGATAACTAAATTCTTAACAAAAGAATATAATAAATCAAAAACCTAAAAATAAAAGTATATCTTATAAAAAGATTAAAAATAATTAAGTAATAATATTTAAAAGATACAAGGTAAATAAAATAAAAACAAAAAAAATAAAGAATATAAAGATTAGTGACAGTTGCGTATTTGTTCTTTAAGAAGTAAAGGCAAAATGGTCAATCACATAAAAATAGTTGAAAAAGTTAACTTTTGCTAGTAGAAACAACATAAAACGTGATCAGTTTTAAATAAATGATATTCAATATACTTATCCAAGTTTAAGGATAAGATCCATAATTATAAGTATATTTTAGACAAAATTTGCAATTTTCTCTAGAAGATACATAGGGTTCAAATCATAATAGTTATAACTTACAAGTACATATCTATATATCTATCTATTTATATTAATAAAAAAACTAATTTGGTTGTCACATGGTCTCTTCCGAGGGTGTTCACATAAGATTTGTCCATGGGTTATCATCACAATAAATATATTATTTTAAACAAAATCAATTATGTCAAACATTTCAAACTTAATTTCAATGATCAATTTTATTTTAAATAATATAAATAAAAAAATTTATTAAGTCAAACTTTACAAATTTATTAATATTTTCTAAATGAATAAAGTTTTATTTAATATGATAGTAATATCCTAATAATTGAGAATTTATTTTTTTAATAATCACAACTCAATTTTCAAAAATTTACACATCATAGATTTAATATAAAGAAGTGTGCTCGCATAATGCGACTGGGTGTCATTTTTACATCTAGTATGTGCATTTAATCATATATTATTTTTATAGTAGTTTTACAAAAGTCTATTATACTTTTTCTAAACTAAACTTTGAAACACCAAATAAATGGATTATGCATGACTACTTGTATATATATGCATTAACTTATTGTATCTCATAAAATACAGACCTGTTTAGCAAAAAAATTATGCCAAAACATATAAAAAAAACATATGTTAAGTTGTAGTCTCAAAATGTTTTTAAATGGGATTGATTAAAAGATATAGTTGTAATCTTAAAACATATTATTTATTTTTTTGTTTATGGGTAGATAATATAAAATTTTATGCAAGTGTTAGTAAGTGTAATATTATTATGTAACTGAGTATAAGGGATAATTTGTAAATAATGTTATAAATACTATTTTACTCTGAAAATTGATTGCATCTTATGCATTGAATGTAGTAAGTATTGTTAATTTTATAATATCTTAAAGTACTCATTTCATATGATTTATATATAGTATAGATAATGATTTTTTAAATTAAAACAAATTAAATAATTAATTTGTATGTATCTAATGTTCAACCCTTATCGTATAGGGTTTACTAACCTAGTTAAAATAAACGAAAGAATCCAAAGCAAAACTCTAAAGCTTGACTAAAACAAAGTAAAGATTTCCTAAGTGAAAACCGGCGGAAATATTTGGAATATTATTCCATATATATACAACAACAACCTCTCCCTATAAATACGACATACCCCTTCAAACTACCTTCATTCCTCCACCATTTCGGAATACAAGTTTTGGAGTGTGTTCTCCTTCATAAAAAACATACTATAGTTGTTGTTTTTCTTCATAACGATGAGGGTTTGCGGTAAACTTTTCGGACTATTTGCATTCGCTGTGTGTTTGTTTCCATTGTTGGATGATATCAATGGAGGTGGAGCAATGGCTTTTCATAACTATAAGTTCTTTAGTGTGAATACCATTGATCAAGTTTACAGAACCGGATATCACTTTCAACCTAAACAAAACTGGATCAACGGTACGTGATCTCTTAATTCATATTAGCATGTACAACGCCATGCAAATAATGCTCCTAAAAACATTTTTTGATCATTGAACACGAAAAATATTCATTTATTTTTCCTGAAAATTTACATTTTTAGGGTGAAATTATGTCTAGTTCATAGCCAACACCATGCAAAAACCATCTATTTTTTCATAACAGTTGCAAATTCTGCCTTTTCTTGTTATCAATTTAGTATTACTGTTAAATTCTTCAATGAACTTTTTTATATATAATTTCATGTGTATATAAGCATATATATCTGTGTGTAAGTTCATCATTTAGCTTCTCCTTGTATTTTTTAATTTAAAATCTTCTTTGCGATACAAATTACACACACATATGTAAAAACGATTGAACAGGCAGGTTCATATTAGAATTAGTATTTGTTGAGAATTACATAACAAAAGGTGAAGGAAACAAGTGTTCAGCCATTTATCTCTTACTCACTTCTCTCTTCTTAATTATATATAAAAATGTGCTTAGACACATGTACACGTATAATGTCACGGTTTCAGTTACTGATTAAGTTCAAATGCTGATATATTAATTACCAATTATCCTTAGCTTAAATGATTAAGATAAGATATTCACAACAATTAAAAACGAGGAGGTCCTCATTTTAAGTCTCAATTTAAGAAAAATGCTTGAAGTTAAACCAGGAGATTTTTCTAGTTATAGGCTTCCACTTGACAGGGTTAGAGGTGCAATCCTGATTTGAAAACAAATAAATAAGTCCGATTAAAATAACACTTATTATTTGAAACAGAATCGTATATTTAGAATACGTAATTATTTGATTTTTTATTTTAAAAAAACTCAAGACGGTATTTTTGACCCATGTGGTCTGTTACCTTCTCAAGCGAATAGTCAAAGTTAATATTTTTTTTTAATTATTGAGCAAAAGAAAAAGGGGATACACACGCACACATACATATATACATATCCAACGTGTACTATGCACACATATCTTTTATGTGAAATTTAGAGGGGAAAATTAAAAGATTTCATGCAGTGGTCAGCTTCGGTTCACAATCCACATACTATTGTATCTCCATATTTTTAGGGATTGATATCATTTAAATATTAAAGTTCTAAAACCATAAATTAACAAATAAAAAGTAACGCATCATATCCTATTTATAGTAAGTATGGAGTTTGTATCTATCTATTTGAGCATCCAATAAAGAAACCGGATGTGGTTTGAAATGTCAACAAAACGGTTCCATTAAGTCATTGACAGTTCCAATATATGGTTAGAATCGAATGTATCAATGACGTTGTTACGACCAAACATCTTTTAGTTACCAAATCTACTATCTTTATTTTTTTTAACAGGCAAACAAACACTTTTTATTTTATATTTATTTTGCTTTTAAAATCAACATACATGAATTAGGCAGAATTTAAACCCGTAGCCTATTAACCTTTTAGTTGGTGAGTAAAAGTTTTAGATTGGGATTTAAGACGGTATTGTAGTTGTTTGATGTGTCTATGAGAAGGAGATGCATAAGTAATAGCAAAGATGCCAAAGAGCAGACGATCCTGACAAAACCAATGGGCATGATCTTTGTGTGGTGTCTTCGATCCATTAGCAACTACAGTGAGATTAGGGGTCGGGTTTGTCCCATCAATGTATCTTTAGAGATCCAAACCATGTAGGAGTGCTTCGATTTTGGTTTTCCAACGCAAGTAGTTTGTTATTGGTGTTAACTAAGAGTATCATTGGTACCTGTTGTGAAGGATGGAGATAGAGATGTAGGATGTGTATAAGCCGTCGATTTTGTTTTTGTTTTTGTTTTTGTTTTGGCTTTGTGGATGTTGATCTAGCAGAAAAGAAGCTTTCACTTAGAAGCTTGATTGATCATTCAGTTTGTATCTATTTAACAATGCTACCGAGACGGTAAATGTTGAGAAATTGGATGTTTGGTCGATCAAGAGTCCTCATGCCATGAATTAATTAAACTAAGTTTGATTAATTAGTCTAGCAATTAATTAATTGGTTCATGCGACGTTATTGGAGTTGTTTTTTCTTACTACTTTTTTGTAAACATTTTTTTGCTTTTAGATTTAGTTTGTTTATATTAACATATTAATATCAATAGTGTAAAACATAACATGAGAATGGTTAATCTGCAATTTAGTTAACGATTAACTTATAATAAAAAAAGAATAATTGCAAATGTTTAAATTCTGTGTAAATTTTTACCAAACCAGCTTTTCATATATATATATATACATATATATATAGGGGAGCATCAAATGAGAACTAGTTTTTTTTGTGAGAACTCTAGGGACCAATCTCAACCACTAGTTCTCAATAACAAAATTATAATTAACATAAACATATTTTAAAATTTTATAAATCAAAAAATAACATAAAAATAAATAAAATAAAAAACACAAAAATGTTTCCCACTTTCTCTCTTTCATAAAAAAAATTATAAAAAATAAAAAAAAATCCCGTTTTTTTTAACGAAATTCGTTTTACACATGTATAATATCGGATTTACACATGTGTAAATCCAGTACTACACATGTGTATAACTAGATTTACACATATGTAAACAACGAATATACGATTTTTTTTTAGAAAAGTATATCAATATGGTAGGCGTTGGAAAGAAAAAATATGGTGAATTTTATGGTGAATTTTTTTTTGAAAAAATGATGTCGTGAAAAAAAATTACGAACGTTTAAAAAAAAGGGAAAATGACATGTGATTTGCATGTGATAAAAAATAAGTGGTTGAGATTGGTTCCTAGAGCTCTCATAAAAAAAGTTAGTTCTCATTATATATATAATAAAAGTAATATGTAAAGAAAACAATATACACCAAAGAGATTATAGAAATGCATGGAGTTCGTGGTATGGCTGGGATTTCTTTCAACTGCAAAAATAAAACTACGTTTGGTCGCTTTTCTCGCGCGACGTGGGGGAGTTTGGTCGTTTTTCTCCCGCATTGCATGAGGGAGTTTGGTCGCTTTTCTCTCATGCTACGTAATATGTCTTTGGTCGTTATTGGTGAACATTGATATCGGTTGCGATAATATCAATGCCAGGAATGATGATGTGTGGATGTCACGGTAGTGCAACACTGATCACACTCATTATAGCCTAAGATATGAGAATTAGGAAAAAATAATGGAACATTGACTAAGAATTTTATATAGTAAGAAGGTCAAGGGAGAGAGCAAAGATTAAAAAAATTAAATTCATTAAACTTTTATGTCATAATTATAAATACTAAAATTTTACAGTAAAAATAAAAGATCCTAGACTCTACTATTCAACCTGATGAGGTTTAAATATACATGTAACTAGTTTAAAAACATTTGTATTACATAGATTGAATAAATAAAATATTAAATTAAGGGGTTGATAATAAATAATTAAACGATTTTTTTAATAATATATAATTGAAATTGCATATAATAAGTATTTTAAATAAAAAACAACAAAATTATAAATGGGAAATAAAGATAATTTTAACTCAGTTGAACTAAAAGAGTAAATTTCATTAAAAGAAATATTAAAAATATATTAAAATAAGTAAATTAGAATGATATGACTTGTTGGACTAATACTATAATAGATATTATATTTGATGTCATATTTTCTTGTTATATGAATAAAACTCCATTTCGTTAAATTGTAAGTTGCATATCGAATTGCTCACAATTTATAACATATGCTTAAATAAATGATTTCACTCACAATTTAATTTTATAATATATTATTAAAATGTAAGTGTATATATTTAGTTGAAATAACAAAATATATTATATAAATATAGACGTCTCGTTAAAAAAATATAAATATAAACGTTTACCAATTAAGGTATATGTATATGTGTATCTCTCTATATGTAGATTTTAAGTTAATTTAGGTTTATAACTTGCAAAATCTATTTGTCAAGTTTTATAGGATTAAAGATAAATGTTAGTGCGTTACGATGAAAGTTGTATGCATATGTTTGAACGTTTTTTTACGTATATATAAAGTTTTGTTTATTCAGTCGCTTTTATTTAAGACATTTACTAAGATTTTTTGTCTTGACTTATTACTATTTTAATATAAATATAATTAAATTAAGTGTTAAAACACAAAAAAAGAGTAAATTAAATCATTCAAATAAAATGATTTGTTGTAATACCATTTACTAATATTTAAATATTAATTTAAATTTTATAATCACTTTAAAACATAAATATGTAAACATATTAAATCTTAAAAAAATGAAGCAATAAATAATTAAAACAAAAAAGATATATTTATAATACATCCGTTTTAAAATATTTTAGTAAATAATAAAAGTAAAATTCATTGTTTTTGTTTTGGTGTGTTAGAATGATGCATGTGTACTCAAAATTCTTTTACTATATATCACTAGTTGGAAATGTCCGCACGTTGCGGCGGTACGGTTGTTGCATGATTTTTTGGGAATTCGATTTTAGTCAGTATCGACTCGGTGCGTTATGACAAAAAATCAAAATATAATTATTGAAATAATTGTATAAAAGAAAACATATAAGTATATTACAAAAATCTTTAAGACAATTATATTATCCCACAAGAATAGTGAAACATGGGGTTATGGTCGGAAATCACTTATTACCTAGATTTTATGGGGGTTTATTTCATGAATGTAGGTTAGAGTTTTATGATCATCGGAGTTAGTTTTTGGTGGTGATTTGCATATACCGAAGAAAGTTAATGGAGAAATTATCACCACAAATTATCGTTTTGCTTGTTATTGAGTTTTTAACAACTGATAAAGGATAGGGGAAGAGGGATTAGTGCTCAATCACAATATATAAACAACATTGAAAGTAAATGACGATTTTGTTTGACCATATGTATATGTTTTAACATTTGTATTATAAACAATCATATATTATACATTATTGTAAGGACATAAATAAAATAAAATAATTATTTTTTTGAAATTTAAACATTACTTTTCATATGGGTGTCTTAATCCATATGTAAAGTTATCATTCTATCATCATTTCACTTTTATTATAAAAGATATAGATAAATATTAAAATTATTAAACTTATATTAATATGCCTCTAGAAAAATATTATTATTATAGTTATTATAATTATGAAGATTTATATAAGTTATATTTAAATATTTAAATAAAATAATATACTTAATTAAAATATTATTTAGTTATAAAAATATAATTAGTAAATATAAATTTAAATGTCAATTTATAGTATCATAAATAATATAAAATTTAATGAAATGAATTAAATAATATCATATTATTAAATAATATATTAATAATATTTATTAAATACATGAAAGAGACGAGCAAAAATGTCAAGTTTTATAAAATTTAATGGATAAATTTACCATATTACCTTAAAGTCTTAAAAGTTTAATTAAATCCCTATTCTACCCCTCTTAAATGTGATGTATTTATTTGTACATGTTGCTTTAAAACTTGTATTTTTTGTAAAATTACATTTTTATCCAAAAAGATATATATAATAGTATAGATAGATGTAATATATATTTTCGACTAGTATGACAATTGTGGTGAAAGCATTGCAGCCACTCTCAACTCAAAGCCAGCAGCCTCCCTCAATGCCTTAACACTATTCAATGTTTGAACATCATGCACAACCAGCTTCGTCCGACAATGGTCAAATTCTATACCGACTTCAATAGAGACCTACAAGAATCAAAACTGTCTGATATCTTTCATAAGCTAACGATCCAAGAAGTGAATCTGGTAAAAAAACAATCTTTGGTTTCCTGAATCACATCGATTGCTTTCTTAAACATATGTAACAATCTTGTGATCCAGTTCATGATTTTCCCCTGAACGTAATACTCGTATCCCTTCAATAATATGTTTTTAATGGCATGCTTTAACAAAAAGAAGAGGTAATACAAAACAACCATGACAACCAACGCCCAGATAGCTGAGTTCTATTCAAATCATCTGTCATTATTTCTACACGTCCCAATATGTTAAACTGTACACTTTTGCCATCAACAATTTGTAACATGAATCGACAGTCAATAATTGTCTTTGTAAACTGCCAAAGCACAACCATTGCAAGTAACACTAAGCATACGAAAACAAGAACAATAAACAAAACGTCCTCGAACTTTCGTATTCAACTTCATAAGGGCTATGCCATGTATGTAACCTATTTAAAACGTAACAAACTAAAAATCTCTCATTTACTTTTTCCTTCCTCTATCCTCCAATACCATTGAAAATCAATGAGATAACTTCACTAAGTTTTACTGCTGAATTTATATTTCTATCAAGTAACAAAACAAGAAATGGAACTGAACATGATCGATTTTCCTGAGTCAGATGTAGCATGATACAGAGTGTAGTAGATCATTGCACAAATTTCCTACAAAATCTACTCTTTTCACACTTTTCACTTACATTGGTTTCCCTTTGATTTTATCGTCATTAACTTTCCTTTCAACCTGACCTGCAAATAAGTATGTAAATAATTACATTTAAGAATAACATCATAAAAAGATGAATGACTTGATTATTAGAACAATTACTTGCCTAAAAGACATCAACGTCTAATGCGAGGCTTGCACCGAAATTCAGCTAAGAGTGCAATGTGATCAGATGACCATTCTGGAGAAGGAAGTGCTGTGTCTTTCCTCAAACTATCCTCATCCAAAAGCTCCAATAACGATTCAACAGTCAAACTATCAGCTGAAAAGTCAAACAAAGATCACCTCACTAAAAGCGCATAAATGGGGTGTTTAGATTGTTTTTTTCAAAATGGATTCTTTGATTTTAAATAATCAGTTCTAGTTAAGCAGTTTGTGAGAGCTAGCTTTTGGTTGTGCTTCTGATGTTTGAAATTATAATAATCAAATAATCAGTTGTTTGAGTGTTAAGCAAACCAAAAGAATATGATACCTGAGTAAAATATATAATCAAGGGTGCCAATGAAGTCCCTTGTGCAATTTGTAAATAAGGGTTCATTTGTATTAGGGTCCACTCTCTTCTTCTGTTGTTCATTACCACTTCTGGCAAAAGACGAGTACGCACTTACCTGTATAAAAATAAAAACATAATTTTAAAAAAGTGCACATGATTACAAAAGAAGAGAAAAAGTAACTTAAGCACTAGTTCAAGGCGATTTACCAAGGGGAGAGTGTGAGTCAACTTTGTGTCAGGTCGTAATATTCCAAGAGGGTCTACAGCTAAATCGGGATGCATTGGATCAACTTTTCCAATTGCAAGAAGTGCATGTGGAGCACTGCAGTTGAGTTTAAAAAATTATATGTAAATATTAAAGCAATAAAGTTGTTTATTTTATTAGATAATTAGCACATGACTCACTCACCTTCCAGGAACTGAGTTGAAGTCACCACAGACTAACATTGGAATATCTGCACTGGCAGCAATCTTTTCCAATCCTTTTAACAGTGTGTGAACCTTCACCATTTTCCAACCAAACATGTTTTGTATTTAGTAATAATAATCACAAGAATGACAATATAAATATACTTTCTATGTTTGTGTGGTCAAAAAAGTCGAACCTGCCATAGTTTCACGTCCTTCAGCTCATGTTGAATGTTCACATGAGTATTTGCCTACACTCCCAAAAGGGAAAAAAATGAATTTGATGAATTCTCATACATATTATGTCTTAATTAAAGGTTCATAATCAATCAAATTTAACAATAAATAAATTCTAAATATTGAAAGTTATGTGCCGTAGAGTCTTACCACACAAACAAGTTGTCGCTTTCCAACAGTATCAACACCTTGGTTACCGAACTTTGCTTCTAGAACAACAATTAGAGCAACATTATCCTGTTATAGAAGCAAAACATTGACATCAGAAACAACACAATCAACCCAAACAATAAAAAAAGACAACAAAAAACAAAAAAAGAAAGGAATAAAATATCAGCTAAAGATATAAAGCTACCTTAACCAATCGATTTAAAGCTGTTTTCTTTTGGGCATTAGGAACCAAAGCATCAGTTAAAGATTGTGCAGCTTTATTAAACTCAACTTCATATTTTTTCACATGTGAGAATCTAGCTCTGCGAAAAAATGTAGCGCAACCATCAATTGTCTGATTACTTCCATTGTGCACCTCAGTAGTTCTCCTCTTAAAAAGAGCCTGATATCCATGTTTGTCCAACTCAGGTGCAAAAAACTCCTCAAAATGATCACTTTGAACCTGAAATCAAATAAAAGCCAAATCAAAGTCAGATTTAGCAAAACCTTAAGACACACAAAAAAGTTAAACTCACCTCTTGAAGACAAACAATGTCTGCAAGGTAACCAACGATCTCTCTTAACAAATTCTGTCTGCGATAAGGCCAAGAAAGCGCCCATGAAGGGCAATAACCATACAAATCACTAGTAGCATACGAATCACATAAAACATTATACGAGAGAACAGAAAAAGTTCCGGAAGATGTATCCAAATGGCCTGCCACGTCAGAATTGGTCACTGAAATCAATCGTCTTGGACTTGGTGATGGAGCAGGAATCACACGAGATGTTAGTATAGTGTTTGCTTGGCCTACAGGCAATTTGGTCTCTGAATCTACCACAACACATTCAAACTTAAGAACATGACCAATATCCTCTGCTGTTGGTGTGTATGTCTTAGACCGTCCAACTTCAAACCAAGTTTCACCACCATTTCTTTGTGTAACTGCACCAGGGAATAATGGTGCAGTACCATTAGCAGTGGCTTGCCCATTTGTACTATTATTATTATTCAACCCCGATGTCGAATTATTAAATCGTCCATAGATATCTTCTTCTTCGTTTCCATTTTCATTAACAGCACTAGCAGCACGCTCATGTAGAACACGATGGTGTTGCCATGCATCAGAAAAACATTTGGTTGTGCAATGGTAGCTTTTAGCAACAGGCAATTTGGCTTTAACACATCCTAAACACTGCAATGTGGCTTGCTCAGATGGATGTACACTGCATATAGCGACCTTTTTATCACTTTGTATACGATACCTGCAACAAAAGTGAGGAAAAAAAACAATACAATTATAAACATAACATCAGCATTCAAATATCAAGACAGTGTAACAAACTTACTATAATTTATACCTAATAAATGAAAACCCAATACGAAAAGAGACAAGTAACAAAGAAAAGTAAAATCCCTATCCCTCTTTAGCACCAAATAACCTGTCTCAGGTAAAATACTTAATGGCCCTATACTTCTCGCTAAGCAAACTTCAAAGATACTATGATTCTTGCAAACTAATTTATCTTCTAAAACACAATCACCGTAATCTAATTCAATAAACCTTATGCTGCCTTGCATCCATCAAGGCGCAAATTCTAGCCAAATTCTAAGGGAAAAAACATTCTCAACGATCTCTAACAGCTAAAACTGGTCCGAAACATCTAAAGATGGCCTGAATCCAGCCTAACTAACCTAAAACATGTCTAAAATCCTAAAAATGGTCAACTTACAATGTGCCTCTTGCTCAAAAAGACCTTAGACTACTTAGAGATAAACATATCATGTTACAACATACTAATAGGCAAAATACTAAATTCAAACAGTTGAGCCATTCACTAAACAATATGCATTTAACAGGTTATTACTGATCGGAGAAACGGCTAAAGATTAGCAACAATAACCAACAACTAACCACTTATATCTCAAGAAATGGCCCTCAATTGGCAAAGACTCAGGAACATCTTCGGTGGAGACAGTCTTATCAGGATGTCGTATAAGCACGTAGGGCGAAAGCTCGCAACCCACAATCGGAATATCGGACGGGAGGTGCACTCTCAGCACGCTCAGCATGCTTCAATCACAGCAACAAAAACTACTCTCAAAAAACCCTAACCCTAATTCAACAAACAACGAAGACGAAAGTAAAACTACGATGACGAATTCGAGCAAGAAAACGCGACGGGCACCTGGCGAATCCGCCATTACATATCTTTGATCAAAGCCTGCATTCCCAAATCGTTTGATTTTCTTCCTCAAATCAAAAACCCTCGTTTGTTAGATGCAACCAAGATTCCGATGTCGATTAACAAGCTTCTGTGATGAAAGATCGAGAACAAGGGGTTTTTTTAATTTGTTTAGAGAATTGATGGGGTGTGAAAATTGAAGGAAAAAGATGAAGAAAATGAATAATTGATGGATGAAGAATTAGGGTTTGAAATGGAATTTGTGTATAGCGGGTTTTACAAACAGAGATAAGAAGACGACGTAATTTGGTATTGGGTCTGTCGTCTCAATTTGTTGTATATATCTATTTGTATGTAAACTTGGAAGAGATATTATTATTATTTTGTTATGTTACTAAATATTAAAATTGATTGATCAATTTTTGTGATGTTAGTTTACCGGTATCATAGAATTTTTTATCATAAAATTCAAGTTTATTTTTAGGTTTTGAATAGGTTATCAAAAGATGTGTTTATAATTTAGTAATTTTGAGGTTCAAAGTGAATATTTATGTTTCTAGGATAGCGGTAGATTTTATGTTTTTATAAGTTGACTCATTTGTTAAGTTTTGTTTTTTTATATAGCCTTAAAAACTCTTTAAGACAACACGAATACATGCGATTAAGGAAAAATAAGAAGAATGACATATGAGGGTAATACAAAGAAGAAAACGACAAAGAAACCGATATTCATGGATTTGAAAGAAATACAACGAAGCAAACAAGCAATCAGGGATTTGGAATCGGAAAAAAGTTGGAACGTCATCACCCTGTAATCGGGGAAAGCGAAATGCAGCTGGAGAAGTGGGGAATTCAGCACGATTCCGTGTGATCTAAAGAGTGATGTTAGCTATTATTGTAACCGATTTTTTTCGCATATAAATGTATTTTCATTTATATTGATTAAAAAATTAATTAAAATCTAAAAGACTGCTAGAATGTCACAAGAAATGTTTAATACATAGATTTTTTTCATCTAGGGAACAAATTATTTTTAAAGAAATAATCATGAACATCTTAATAAAAAGACAAGATAAAAGATATTAAAGAAAATAAAATTATGCCAAAAATATAACTTCACTCGTCATACATCATACATAAGTGAAATTTAGAAAATAAAATATTTTTTTTATTTTTCTATATATTACGATAATTCATTTGGAACAAGAATCCCTGTTAGATGAAATTCTAAGTTCTAACAACCCTTCAATGTAAATAAAATTATAATAAATATATCTAGTTAAATTATAAGAAACTTTTTACGTATAACTTGAAATTCTCTTGCACATATATACACTCACAAACATACAAGTCAAATAATAATACAAAATTATCACTCCAACTAAGACTTTTTAGTTTAGTGTTCTTTGTCACAATTTTGAATAAAGAATAATTGTTGATACACTAATAGGTCTATTTGAAAGAATCTTCAATTTATATTTTGTTTTAAGACCTGAAAGAGATGAGATCGCCACTAAACCAGAGGGATTAATTTAATAAGTAGTTTATAAATGCATATAATAATGACAAACGGTGTTTAAAATAATATAATTTATTAAATATCTCAAAACATCAAAGTTCTTATAAAGAAAATCCGGTATCTGTCTTATCTCCTTTTTTTACATATTAAGTGTGACGGGAATAAAGTGTTTAAAGTATTTATAGTGAAATTTTTAAAAATACATGAGTATGTTTGATATATCATATGAAATGGTTTTTAGTGGTTGTAAATGAAAAATAAAAAAAATATTTTTTATTTGTATATTTGAAGACTTATTGTTTAATCCCTATAAGTTTTTTAATATTTTTAAAAATGGTTGTCAGTGAAAGAAAGAGAAAAAAGTAATGATAACGGTAGACAAATATTATTTAATTGAAAAGAAAAGAGAATATATAGTAATTTTTAATGTAATTGGAGCATTCACAGTGAATTTCTTATCTTTATTCATATAATTACACTAAAAATCACTATATTTTCTATTTACTTTTCAATTAAATAATACTTTTTATACTATCATCATTATTTTTTTAATTTTTTCTTCACTCACAACCACTTTCAAAAATATTAGAAAAAAGAAAACGTCACAAAATAGTGACCAAGTTTTAAAAGTGTTCTAATTTAGTTACTTATGCATATTTTTCTCAAATTGAACCATTTAACGATCAAATCGGTAATCATTAAATTTTCTTATATCAAAAAAGTAACGGTCGAGGGTCAGAATTTTCAATATATAAAATTATTTAAAAAACATATTAATTATGAAAAAAAAATGTATATAAAATTTACGTCAACGTTCCATATCAATATCAAAAGATAGAAAAAAAGTATTTTCTAATTGAAACAAAAAGTATTACATGCTAAAAAACATGTTAAGACTTTTAAATTATATAAAATATAAAAATAGAATAACCTAATTAAAATATTTTTAAAGTTTGAGTTACCTAATTGAAACACGTTTATTACTATTTTATAAAGTTGCCCCTAAAAATTTATAGATTGAACAGTGATTTTTCAAATATATATCTATCAACAATAACATTTTATATCTTTTTCACTCACAACTACTCAAAACCAATTCATATAATATACCAAACACACTCATATATTTTTAAAGATTTCATTTTGAATGCTCTTATATGAATAAAAATAAAAAATTCACTCTGATCACTCTCGGTAAGTGAACTTAGTGTGAAGAGGAATAATTACTGTTGTTTGTTTTATGTACTCATGTTAATGTCAATCTTATTCATTAATTAAGTATAGCTATTGAATAATATATATCTCTTAGATAATTTAAATTAATACTTTAATAAAATTAAGGATCAACTTATCAAACATTTTTATATCTTAATACCAATATAACAATAAAATGATGCACTTAACACAATTACGGTAAAGTCAATATATAAGTGGTTAATAAGAGTAGATTATAAGTTATTCTAAATAAAGAAAAATGTTAACACAATTAGATGTTTAGGCCGTAGGACGCACGCAGTGTGCATACATTATTGACACATTATCACCTGTAAATACACATGCGCTTAGATCCAAGACATACTATTACACATATCTGCATCAACCATTAACGACCTTGAGATCCTTAAGACGAATTCTCTAGTTATCGAATAACATATTATTACACCTCTAGCCTAATCAATATATCATTTATACCAATGGCGATTACATGTTTAAAACATAACTGGTTAGCCACATACTACAAAACAAGTAGTCTATTTGGTACATATAAAAGGTATTTATGCAAATTATGGCAAACACTTTCAGTTGAAAAATACTTCAATGTATACTCGTTTACAATAGAATATATTGTGCGTTCACCTTGAAAACTATCAGCACAAACACAATGCCATAGCAATATAGGAACCTTCTCTATACTGCAATCAAGTTTATCACTTATGATCATGCAGATAATCCGATTTTACTACTGTTTGATCTAAAACTATTACTACTGATTGATCTAAAACTCTCAAAAACAAACCATTTTGATTTGAGTCTACAGATATTTAAAACTTTTCTCATCTAAAATTGTCAAAAACAAACCATGAACACCCTTTTATTTAAAACCAAGGGAGTAGAAAATACTATTAACATGCTCATAGTTTATAAATAACTAAGTTTGATCTCTAAATAATCAGCTTTTTCAATAAGTTACATATCAATTAAATGTTTATAAACTTTGTAAAAAATGAGAACTTATGATTTTACAAACAATCATAAACAAACCCTCTTTGGCAAAAACTGAACCATTGATCCAACAAACAGTGGTATTAACATATGAATAAAACTAGAAAATGGTAATAACATAATAAAAACAAATGATCAGATCTCAAACAAACATAGAATCTGTGATCAAAAGTATAATCATTAGCAAAGTGGTGCTCTAAAGGTAATAACAGATTCAAAACTATCTCATCATTAGCAAGCAAATTGATGAACTAATGTATCAATCGACAATCACAACAAAAAGAGATCAAATTATTATCAACTTAACTTGCCTGATTCAACTTTTCTCGGTAAAACTTCAGGACGCCTGGAGCTTCTTTTTCATACTTTTCCAATCTCTTGATGAATATACTTTCAGTACACCTCAACCACCAGCTAAAACAATTTTTATTTTTCACCAATCCCTTATTCAAACAATATTCAAATACCGAACATCTAGGAATGATCCTTTTCTTCATACTCAACGATATCAACAAAGAATTCTTTGCAATAACAGATGTCTCAAACCCCATTTTGTTAACAAGATAATCCAACACCGTATCAATTTTCTCTTCAGATTTCATCATACACCATGGATCAGTCCTAAACGCTAGCAAGACTTCAGCTTTAGACCAACCCCATTTGTTATAAGTTTCCATCTTCTTGTCCCAAGTGGATTTCGTCATCGATCTAATCGCATGAACAGCTAACATGAAAGTAGTTTTAGTAGGATCAAACCCCATTCCAACAACTTCATCTACAACACTTTTAAACTGTTCTGTACTAACCAAGAAATCTCGAGGCTGATAAGTTAATACATACATCATCTTTGCTACTGGCACACCAATATCGCGTAACAATTGCATATTCGGAATCATATTCGACTGAAAATCCCAATCCAAGACCCACGCACACCTCTTAATAGCAATCAGAGTTCTATCATCAGACTGAAGCACATCTCTAAGTAAACTCATGGATGGTTCTAAATGATTCTTCAAGCTTCTACCTAAAGATTTAGGTCTAGCAGATATCACTTTCACAATATCTGAACTTGATAACCCTAAAGAACTAAAGAACTCAAATTTGGGCAAAAGGGTTTTTTGGGGATTACATGAGAGAGCCAAAGGGAACTTGCGAATCATATGAGAAATCTGAGTGTCTGTAAACCCTTGAGTTTTGAAAAACTCTTTTACAGAGTCTGCTTTATCTGGGGTTTTGAAATTCAGGTATTTAGCAGCTGAAATCGCCTTTTCAGGAGGAAATCCACATGAATTTATAAGGTATGAAGCTGCAAACTTGTTTTTGATTGATGGATTTTTCGCTAACTTTGGTTTTGATGTTTTTGTTGAGGATGATAATGAACGATAAACAGTTATACGAATCAACATTGTTTTGAAGACGGATGATGTTAAGTTCTTGGTCGTGAGATTGAACATTGTGACTTTGTGAGTAGAAATTGTGGTGATGTAGAGTTGACTGACCTGTGAATTGGGTGTTGTTGAGTACGATCTGTAAACGATTGAAGCTTCAGAAATTTGGGTTTCTCTATGGTTTTTGATTGCAGAAAAAAACCCTAAAACAAAACCCTAATTTTTGAAAATTTGATTTTCAAGTGCATCTAAACACATTGACACTTTGTTAGGGTGTTTCATGATTTTCAAATTTGAGGTGATTATGGGGTAGAATTAGCCTACGAATCAAGTGTTATTAAGTAATAAGGAAACTAGAATTTTAGCCCGTGCAATGGAATTTAGCATGCGTAATGCGACGTGTTTGTGGACTTCTATGGTATTACGAGGATGACATGAACATGAATGGGTGTATGAGGCTAGATATATGTGGCGGTTAGAAAATAACTATGTTGTATTGAAATACCGCAAATGAAAAGAACATCATTACAATATTAGTGTTATAACCTTAAGAACTTTAAAGAAAATTGTAAGAGTAAGAAGAAGAATGTATATCTTATGAAAGTGTATACAAGATGTGCATCTTCTCCTCTACATTGAGGTAGTCTTTATACTACAAAGATCAATTATTTTGGTAGACAAGGTAAACTATTTTGGTAGATAAATAGCATAGTACACTTATCTACAAGTTTGACAAAGAGTTCATGCACTTGTTATGGTAATAATTCATAATACTCCCCATTGGATAACACTTTTCAAAATTCAAGAGTTTAAGTATTGTCTCGTTAAAAACCTTGCTAAAGAAAAACCCAATGGGAAAAAACCTTAGCTAAGGAAAAAAGAGTGGAGCTTATAACTCTCCCCTCAAATTGTCTTTTGTAGATCATCACATTGTGTGTACATGCTGCATGCCAATATCATAAACATGTTTTCTAAAAGTTGTTTTAGGAAGTGCCTTTATGAAAAGATCAGTTGAATTGTTACTAGATTGAACGTATCTCATTTTGACTTGTTTATCTTTATTAAGATCTTGTGTGTATGAAAAGAATCTTGGTGGTATATGTTTTGTTTTGTCACTTTTGATATACCCTTCATCTGTGAGACACAAGTTGCATTATCTTCATAAATTGGTGTTGAATTTTCATCTTTCTCCAATCCACAAGAACTTGATATAAGGTGTGTCATATATCTTAACCATAAACATTCTCTTGAAGCTTCATGTAGTGCAATGATTTCAGCATAATTTGAGGATGTCGCAACGAGTGTTTGTTTCTGAGAACGCCATGAAATTGCTGTTCCTCCATTTTTAAATACGTATCCAGTTTGAGATTTTGCTGTATGGGGATATGATAAATAACCTGTATCTGCATAACCAACCAACCCTTCTTTTGAATTATTAGGATAAAACAACTCTAAATTAATAGTACCTCGAAGATATCGAATAATATGTTTAATCCCGTTCGAGTGCATTTTAGTAGGAACCGAACTAAATCTTGCTAACAAATTAACTGCAAAAGAAATGTCAGGTCTCATACAGTTATTAAGATACATAAGAGCTCTAATTGAATTGAGATATGTTATCTCTAGACCAAGGACCTCTTCGTTATCTTCATAAGGACGGAATGGATCATTATCAACATTGAGTTATCTAACAACCATTGATGTGCTTAAAGGATTTGCTTTGTCCATATTGAAACGCTTTAAGAGTTTCTCAGTATAAGTTGACTAATGCACAAGTATTCCATTATGCATATGCTCAATTTGCAAACCTAGACGATATTTGGTTTTTCCAAGGTCTTTTATTTCAAATTCTTTTTTTAAAAGAGCAATTGTTTCATTTATTTCCTTTTGCGTCCTAATTATATTTAGATCATCAACATACACTGCTATGATCACATATCTTGATGTTGTTTTCTTAATAAAGATGCATGGACAAATAAGATTACTTGTGTATCCTTTACTTGTCAAATAATCACTCAAGCGATTATACCACATACTTCCAAATTGTTTGAGTCCATACAAAGATCTTTGTAATTTGATGGAATACATTTCCTTAGGCTTTGAGCTTAATGCTTCGGGGAATTTAAAACCTTCAGAAATTTTCATATATATGTCACTATCTAGTGATCCATACAAGTAAGTTGTGACAACATCCACAAGATGCATCTCTAAATTTCTAGAGACTGCTAAACTGATTAAGTATTTAAAGGTTATTGCATCCATAATAGGGGAGTATGTTTCCTCATAATCAATCCCTAGCCTTTGTGAAAAACCCTGAGCTACAAGTCTAGCTTTGTACCTTGTAACTTTATTTTTCTCATTTCGTTTTCATACAAAAACCCATTTATACCGTACAGGATTTACGGCCATCGGAGTAATAACAATAGGTCCAAAGACCTTTCGTTTGTTAAGTGAATCTAATTCAGCTTGCATAGCTCCTTTCCATTTATCCCAATCATGTTTATTTTTATAGTCATTAACTGACTATGGTTCAGGATCATCATCTCCACTCATGATGTCACTTGCTATGGAATATGAAAATATTT
>BJCM01000622.1:0-13769 GCA_018326385.1 Flaveria bidentis | reverse complement strand
TATATGTATATATATATATATATATATATAATATGAATAGTTACAGTATAATATTTTAATATAAATTATATATACGTAATAGTTCAAAAAATAAAACAATTATATATTTTTTAACTCTCTTATGTAAATACTTTCATTTTTAAACCTTCATTTTCAGTTGTTTTATAAAAATATATTTTTTATAATTTTTTTAAAAAAAATCTAATTTGTAATTATTTTGGTTGTTTTCATAAGAATATTTTAAAATATTTCACCTATTTAAAAGTTTTTTCAAAAAATAAAACGATTTAAGATGTTTTGTTTAAATAATGTTTAGTGGTTTAGAAAATTTTATGCTATATAAAACTTTAGTTTTTTATTATTTAAATTTTAATCCAAAAATATGATTCGAATTTCCTTCATAAAATCTATTTTAAAAAGACAAAGTTAGATTTTAAGAAAAATTAAATAAGAGAGAGAAAAATAGCATTTAATAAAATTTATTTTTAATAAGAGAGAGAATTTTATATTAGTATTTAAATTACTATAATATCATTTTGGAGAAAAATTGATATGTGAATGTCTAGAAAAAGAACAGATGACAAATACATGGGTTAAAAGAATAATAAGTGATAAAAGAAATATTCTTTTATTAGATGTTATATATATAAAGCATCTATTTGTTTTTTAATGTAATTTCACAATAATTTTTAAGACACTGTGTGAGTTATATTCTATCAATGTATAAAAATGGTATCTTTCAGTTTTACCCTTTTTGTAGGCTTGTAAACATTATAATTTCACTCATTTAAAAATAAAACCCCTTAACTTTTATATAATTTAAAAAAACTAAAATAAAATAATAAATAAATTAAAAGGTAACATATGGTATTTAAAAATGAATCAATCAATAATTACAATTATAATGATAAGAATATATGAATTAAGTTTAATTTTTATAACTTTAGAGTCAGTTTTCTTAAAACAAACAAAACAGATTAATTTGTATTTTACCTATTAATATAAAAGTCTAAGTGAAAAGATATCAAATTACTGGGTCTGAAACAATAGTCTATATTATCAATAATATCAAAGTCAACATCAAAGTCAAAGTCATCTAGACTAATAAGGGTTTTTTTGTAATATTCTTATTTTAGTCTAGTTGAATAGTCTAGGGGGTTAAGTTTAAATAGAAAAAGTTACCTTAGACTATAAATAGCCTAATTGTAATTAAAGTTAATTAATTATGACCAATTGATTAAGGGATTGCATGTACACATATTATTTTCAATCAAAATAGATCAAAGTTGAGGTTTTCATTGTGTTCATCTTATTTGATCAAGAAATCTTCATGTTATTTGATTCAAGTGTTCAACCTGGGCTAACACAAATCAAAATTGTTTAATTCAAATTATAACAACTAATATATAGGCCTAAGTGAAAACGTTCACCTTGGGAGTGATGTTGCCAGACGGGTAAATTTAATTTGAACAAAAATAGATGCATAAAGCATGTGTTATCTTTTGCCTTTTCTAAGATGACGTTTTCATTAAGGAGTGTTTTTAACAAAATAATAATGCTATGTAACATGCATGTTAGGTTTTTGTTGAGAAGTGCATTAAATTTATCGAGAACGAAACAAAGTTTGTTGTAAAACACTTTTTCATAAGAGATTGATATTTTAAAATACGACTTGTATCTCTTCCTACAGTTTTAAAGTGATTTTAAAAAATAAAATGGCTTGAATCATATTGAAAGAAACTCACTTAAAAGTAGATCGGTTGTAAACCACTCAAAATGGATGAAGTAATGTTGTAATCCTAGATTTTCCCAAAACTAAATTAGTTTAATCTATTATAAACTTATATGTTTATAATAATTTACTTAATTTTAGAAAACCCTAAATAACATAAAATAATGAACAAAATAACATCATATAATAAATAAATTAAAAGGTCAAACATGGTATTTATAAAATTTTATATTTAAAATATTTTAATTAATTTTAAAAATCTAAAATAACTTCAAATAATAAATAAATCAATAACTAATAATAATTATAATTATGATAATAATATATAAATTAAATTTGATCTTATAACTTTAGGGTGGAATAAATTTTAAAACAAACAAGAGTGGTTAATTTGTGTTTTACATATTATTATAAAGAGAAATGTTCAAAAAGAAAAGTTTTTAAAACTAAAAAGTATAAGATGTAATATTAATCATCAATCTCTTTAAAACAATGATTGAGATCAAAGTGTAGGAAAAAATTGGTTAAATGGGTATTTTAAGAATAACCGTTTTATTGACTTTTTGCAAGTTCTTCCATTTTTTTAAACGTTAATAACTTTTATGTACAACAATGTTTTTTATAAAAATTAAATCAGTAAAATAAGCGTTTATTAATATCTAAAACTAGTATAGTATTGTTACCTATAAACATAATGAATTTTGTTTTCGTTTTTAAGCTCGTATCTTGTCATTTTATTTTTAGTGCAGTTTATTGTGTCTTTTTTAGTTATCGTGATTCTTGAATGCTATTGTTTTTCTTTAAAATGATGAATTATAAAAAATATAATGATTAGAAATACTATTGTATATCTCTAATATGTCAAACACAATAAAAAATGAGCAACTAATTAATTTAATACAATAAAACAATAACAAAATAACACAATGTTTCATTGTGTTTTTTTATCGTAATTATGTTATATTGAAATTATTGAGTTTTAAAATATACACTAATAAAATAATATAATTGTGTAATTCTAATTGTAAAACACAATAATAGATAATAACAAGTTTATATAATCCAAAAAACAATGACAAGAATAACACATGGTGTTATTTTCAACACTATAAGTTTTGAAAAATACATTTGTGTAAATATATCATTATATACTTTTAGTTATAAAACACAATGATAGATAATAAATTATATAATCTACAGAAACAATGATAAAATTAACACAAAATGATATAAAACATACAACACATTTATAAATACATATAACAATAAATGTAAAATATATAATACAATGAACATATATTTAACACAATAAATGTATAAGACACAACGAACTGAAATATTAGACACAATGATCAAAATGTCCTTCTTATTAAAACAATAGAAGAATACGTGTTAAGTCCACAATCATTCTTAGGCTTTTAATTTTAAATACCTTTTTTTACTATAAGCCTACTCAATAAAGGCGTAAGTGAAAAGAAACCAAAATAAAAAGGTTTATTTTGTATTTTAACTTTTAATACAAGGGTCAAAGTGAAAAAAATCCACCACGGGATCGGGGGGTGGTGTTCCACGACAAGTATATTTGATTTTAACAAAATAAAAAAGCTACACAAAACGTGTGTTGCGTTTTATTTTTTCTTATATAAATTTTTGGTTGAGAAGTGCTTTTAACAAAATATAAAGACTACACAACATGCATGGTAGGTTTTTGTTGAAAAATGAATTTTGATATCTACGTTTTTTATTTAATTTTGTTGAAATCATAAAGTTCCCCGTTGCAAAGCGTTGGTTCTTCCGTGAGTACTTTATATAATAACCTAATAAAACATTTTAGCTTTCACCCTATCATGTAATACTCTTTGGCTATGTAGATGTATTCAATAAATTCAAGGATTTTAGTTCGTGTGAATTCAAGGAAGACATTATTGCAGATGTGAGGGGGATGATAACTTTATATCAAAGTGCTCAATTAAGAATAAAAGGAGAATCTATACTGGATGAAGCAATTTCATTCATAGAAACTAAACTAAAAGCCATAGAAAAAACACTCCAAGGTACACTTGCCCAACAAGTGAAACATGTGTTGGAGAGACCTTATAATCGAGGGCATCTGATGGTAGAAGCAAGGCGGTATTTGCTATATTTTGAGGAAGAAATATCGAGATATGAATCCCTGCTAATTCTTGCAAAACTGCATTTTAACTACTTGCAACTCATACAAAAAGAAGAACTTCGAATTGTTTCAAAGTAAGTTATAAAATAGATAAATTATTAAACAAATAAATAAGAGTTCTACTAAATATAGCCATGTGCTCACACTTAACATGATATTATAAATGAGTCAATGAGTCCTAGATCAACTGGTTTAGGAGGAGACATCCTATGACTTTCCAAAGTGGAGGTCATGGGTTGAAATCTCACTAGATGCAATATGTTTCTAGTGGGCTAAGGGTTTTACCACAGTAGACCTTTAGGTGGTGGGTTTCCCTTAGAATGGTGGGCGAGTCTGGTCATTAACGCTGTCTGTGTTCGCGGGCGTGGGTGGCCTTTCGTCAATGGGTTTACCCGAGTGACCGGGCTTAAAAATTATTCGTTGGCCGTTCAAAAAAAATATTATAAATGATAAAGAATTTATACATTTGATTTAGGTGGTGGAAAGGCTTGGACTTAAAAGTAAAATTACCTTATGTAAGAGATAGAGTACCAGAGCTCTATGTATGGGTACTGGCATTATACTTGGAGCCCTTTTACTCTCAAGCCCGAATCATTACAACAAAAATCATACTATTTGTGTTGGTGCTAGATGACACATATGATGCATATGCTACGATTGAGGAGATCCGACTTTTAACCGATGCAATAAATAGGTAATTGTTACTATATATGTGCTTGTGTATCAAATTGAGGTTTTTAGGCTCATCTATGGAGGCTAAACCTGTTGTTGATCAAATGATCATTTAGTATGATATTAAGTGTATGTTGTTTGAATATTTAAGGTGGGACATTACTGGTACCTCGCAACTTCCTGAGTACATTAGACCATTCTATGAAACTATACTGAATGAGTATGCTGAATTCAACAAGCAACTACCTCAACATCGATCAACAAATCTCATAATTGAGGCTTCAAAAAAAGCTGTAAGATTATGTATTATGCTTTGTTTGTTCACACTCCAAAATACATACAACAAACACACACAAACACAAGTAATTCACTGCTTAACTCTTGTTTACTAACACAAGTAATTCACTGCTTAACTCTTGTTTACTAAAAAAATAAATCACAAACTCTTAAATATGAAGAAAACCAAACGAAGACCGCTACTCCACTAAGCATAAGACTCCTTGTTTCATGCAAAAACATGCATCATAATCGATCCATTACTTACTAAATACAATAACAAACATGTGCTTAGATAAAACCTACTACTAACCTATACCCATTCGGACTGACTTGTCCCAATCAAGATTTTTCCATACATGCTTCACTATAAAATCTTACTTAGTTACACATTACATAAGCTTTATGGTCTTAAGGTCATGGATTAAATTCATGAGAAACAGGCTCTTGCACAAAGTATAAGTTCGCATGCATTAGATCGTAAATTGATCCAACCCCTTCTAAGACCTTGTAAAAGAAGAGCTAAGTCAAATATTGGGTACATTCTTTTCATATGTATTATATTTATATCATTATTCTCTCTTCATTTATGTTATGAGTCTAGTTACAAGACTTGGCCAAAGGCTACCATCAAGAGGCTGAATGGAGACATAGTAAAGAGGTGCCATCATTTGAAGAGTATATGAAGGCTGGGTTATTTACATCTACACATGATGTCCTTTGTAAGTCTGCGTTGATCGGCATGGGTAAGATTGTCACGCAAGAGGTTGTTGCTTGGTGTGAAAGTAATCCAAAGATCAAAGTAGCTACAGAGCTAATCGGACGGCTCACAGATGATGTCGTGAGTGTTGAGGTACTCAATTCACCTTATTTTGAACAACCTATTTGGTCATAAGTACAAAATTGCATATAGTGTTGTATAGTCTAATAACATCTCATGTTCATATGTAGTTCGAGCGTGAAAGGGCTTTATCAGTCACAAGTGTGGATGCATACAAGAAGACTTTTGGAGTGTCGGATTATGTAGCTGTGGAGGCACTCAAAAATGTTGTTGAAAATGCATGGAAAGATATAAATGAGGGGTGTCTAAAGCCAACAGAGGTTCCAATGGATCTACTTGTTCCGATTGTTAATCTTGCAAGAATGACAGACGTTGCGTATAAGTACAATGACGGGTTTACTTTTCCGGAAAAAACCCTTAAGGAATATATCACCCTCTTATTTTGTGATTCAGTTTCCATGTAGTAGATTATGTGTTAGTGGTTGATCATATACCACTACGATTAAGCATATTATGTTATCATCTTCCTTTGTGTAATAACGAATAAAATTTCTTGTCGATATGGCCTATGGGTGCAGTAGAATATGTGATATAAAATCATATTAAAGATTATGTGTGTGACTATGTTTATCAATCTTCAAATATTATTACCATGACCGAATGAAATTACGAAGACCTATCCTATCTCTTTAACATTTATCAAAATCTGTGGCTATAATGCTTTTTTTTAGCTTTTTTATTCAATTAAATATGATAAACAAACCTAACAAAGGTACTTCTTGTTAATTAAAGTAATTGTCTTCCGAAAACTACTATTCAAGCCCAAGCTCACGTACTCACCGGTTCTTGTTTAAGGAGTCTGTTATAGCAACACCCTCTTAGATATCCAGACGCCTTTCTTACGACCCGTAAGGACTCTTACGGGGCATAAGGCCTGCTAAATATCTTATCAATCATTCAATTGCTTTACGGGCCGTGAAGCTTTTCACGGCCACAGATTTCACAAAATATCTGTTAGCTTTCACGGCCCGTGACACGTTCACGGCCCGTGAAGAGACCAAAAAAAAATTAATTTTTTTAACTATAAATACTAACATATTTACAAACAAAAAATACACTCAAACATCAAAATCTTAACATATTTAAAAAAATATGATTTCGATAGGTTCTACATCAAGTTCACAATCGGTTACATCATAACATCAAAATCCTTGGATTGACGAAGAAAATGTCACTTTAGCAAGATCTTCTCTTGAAAATTCGAATACTATTTTCGGAGACTGTTCAATTTATTTGAACCATATATCAAAGCGTTTTCATTAAATTCTAGAGCGTGATGACTATCGAACCACTAACGAACTTAGCAGCAAATGGTTCGATTTGAGGAGAAAGATGTCGATATTTCACTCAATATACGATAACATTTACGACAACCAAAACACTTTATGGAATGAAGCAGATATTATGGAAAGGGCTCAAGAATAATACCGGTGAAGATTTGGAACAACTTTTAATCATGTTGTCATTTGAAACTTTTATAAAAGTCAACAATATTAAAGATTGTATTTCGAGTTACTGTTATGTTATTCTATTAGATTGTCCGAATATTATTATTAATAAACAAATAAAAATATTATTTAATAAACAATTACATCATTCGTCTTAAATACAATTCATCTGTCATAAATCGGCGGAATCTAAGGCAAACATCTTGTAATTATTTTCATGTCACTCTGAAGATTTATTCTGAACCAGTCTACGTAATAACATACAAATAACAACTCCTGAATCTCGACCAATATGACCTGCATTTAAATGCTAAACAGTTTCACCGGACACTAACAATTTTTCAATTTCTTCTTGCCCAGATTGCTATCAATAATATATACGTCCAAGAAAATAAAGGAAGTATGATTCAAATTGTACAATAATCGCCCGAACATATGATGAAGGCACCACGAATCATCACACGTATTTGGACGACATTCATAAGGAAAGAATATATGAACTTGAAGTAACTCCATAGAAATTTTAAAAAGATACCAATTTTCATAATCATCAGTGATCGGTACGTACAACTGTAAAAAATAAAATCTTAATTTATAAATTTTTTATAAAATTTAATCACAACTATAACACGAAAACAATATTACCGTATCAACTTCCCATAACGTAGGATATAGATCTCTACTCTCATCTGCATATTCATTACCATCAACGGATCTCATGTATATTAAGTTAAACCACTCAAATGGAAGAATCGTCAAATGATCATTACCCGATAACTCTTATGTTCTACTTGTTTCAACTCTTATGTTCTACTTGTTTTTTCAATTTGCCAGATCATCAGTCTATTTGCCCACGCCCGAATATGCTATAAATAATAATAAAATATATATTAAAACAATTATTTTAGGGTAAAACAAATTAAAATTTAAAATTTTACATCTAAACACAAAGCTGTATTTCCAAGAAGCCCTGGCCAACATGGTAAGCAGAGATCCACAACACCCATGTAATATACCCTACATAATTCAGTATCTCCGTTTCGTAAAAACTACATAATATTCCGAGACCAATTTATGTCATTCCGCCGGTTATGGTTATCAATTGATTCCGGAGTACTTTCAACAACTACACGTAAGTTAGAAACAATTTCATTCGCACGCTTTCTATTATTTCTCCGATCTGATATTTTACTTATCTCGATCGATATTGTTTCATAAAAAAACTAAAATGTATCCCTATATATATCGATGAATATATAATATTACATCAAATCAAATAATTGATACACGTTTTATGAGGAATAATACGTCATGTCAAATAATTATAAAAGACGAATAATCACGACAACCAAAAAGTAATTAAAAAACAAAAAATAATCGATAACCTTCACAGCCCATGAAGATGTTCATAGGCCGTGATTTACTTCTTTCACGGCCCGTGAAGGCTCTCACGGTTCTTTTTTCACGGCCCGTGATGAGTTTCTCGTTTGTTACTGGTTCATTCAAATATGAAATTTTACGTACCCCCTTCACGATCCGTAAGAGTTTTCACGGGCCGTGAAAAAAAGTCAAAGTGTGTCTATATATCACTGATAGTGTGTTCATATAACCTCACCCTTGTTTAATTAGTTTACCTTTTGTTTATTTTATTACGTACTTTACATATAGTTTTGTTTTTTTCTAATGGAATTAAAAAACCCAACTCACTCAATGTCTTTTTCTTAACTATTGTAACCTTTAGTTATTTATTATATATAACTAACTTTACTGGTGTTTTTTTCATATATAGCGTTTAAAATATAATATTTTGTGCACTTCTAGTATACCGTTTTGATGTTTTATTTATATATACGTCTTGACATAAATATTTTTCAAAATAAAGCCAGGCTATCTAAAGATGTTAATTTTACTCGAAACCAAGTCAAATAAAATATGATCTATTTTGTCTCTTTTATATATGCTTTTGTAATTTTTAACACTCATTTTTATAGTAACATAACTTTGTGTGGATTTATAGATATACCATAACGATAACGATGTGCTCTATTCTATCTTCAAAACAAGCCATCACAATACCTAGCAACTAGATTTGTGAAATGTTGATGTTTTTTAGAGTATTTTTATTTTTGAATGATTTTAACTAAAATGTTTTGTATTGTTTTTTTACTACTTTATGTATTTATAATACTTCGCAACTATTAAGTGCTTTATACTTTTATATATAGTTTCAAATTTTCACATATACGGAATTCTCGTCGTCATAACACGCTCCCAACTTGGCGCGGTAACACGTGTGGCGTAAGTAGCTAAGTTATTATTTTTACAAAAACTAACTTGCCACCCAAGGATTCATAGTTTAAATGAGACACTACTAATCGATAGACTACATTAATTAACAAAGGGTTTTTCTAATTACAGCCTGGTCTAATTTCCATTCATACCCTAGTTGTTATTTATATCCATATTTTACATTAGTAAATTTATTAATTGTGATCTATTTGGCTAGCATTAACGTATTTTGTTTATTTTTTTATTATTTACTACAGAAAAAGTGATTATTACATTGAAGTTTTTAGATTATAATTATTTTCATGTATTGATTTTATGATATTTTATTAATTATTATTAAAATAAAATATTAAAGGAGAATTAAAGAATCAATATTAGACATTAAGTGAGTTTTATTCAAAAATGTCTTTATTTGTGATATGTGTTTATTTTTAGAAGATTGTCTGTGAAAAAACTATTTATTAGACGAGTCTTAATTAGAGTTTTCAATTTCTAAAGATCTATCCATTATGTATTTTCAGTTTTAATTAAATAAAACACTCTTTAACGATTAAATAAATACAAAAAATATATTCGAAATAATACTGAAAAAAATAGAACGAATGATTTTTTTATCAATGTAATGACAACCTAGTTTAGCAAATAAAAATATTAAATTCTTGGTTTTTTTTCCTGAGTAACAATTAATGAGTATGATTGAAAAGAATTAATTAATGAGTAATTAGAGAGCTTTAAATGCTTGAGTTAGTAATGATTGGATAATAATTATTATTGTAGGGTTAGGATGATAGGATGCAAAGAACAACACTCATTAACAAATAATAAAACTAATTTAATCATTTAATGTCAATGTCTTCCACTTATAGATTCTTCCAATAATCAATCACCATTTTAGGAGTCTTCAAACCTGTTGATCGATGTTGTACGCTGTTAAAAATCACAATCTTTAATTCAATTAGCAAATACATATTTTAATAAGATAATCTTGTATAATCTTTTCCTTCTATTATTTTGTGAGGTTTTTTTTTACAAGAAGCAAAAGGTTAGGGGCTGTTTCTGTTCAAGTCTTATGTTCGGGGGCTTAAAGTGGCAAAGGTTTCTCTTGGCTGCTATATATTAACAACTTGGAGTTAGGGTTCTTGGCAGTGAAGTTTTGTAGAAGTCTACAGAGCCGCACATTGTTATTGTAGTCTTGTCTGGTGTCTGGTCTCGCAACTTGTCTTCATCGTCTCGTGTTATCGGCCTCTTTTCACCGTTAATCGGGCTGACTTGTGGTGATTGATCAAGTGATAATCGCCAGTTTTGTTTCATCACTATTCTTAATGTTCTACACATTTGTGGGTACTTTTGTTTCATGATATTGTTAGCTTTCAACTGCATCTTCATTAAGGTTTAAATAAGATATCATGATTTTCTTCACATGCCTTTACGATTGATGTTATAATTGAGCATAAATGATATATTTGGTTATGGGATTATTATTGTTTCACAATACTAATATTCGAGAGAGAATTGGTCGAAAACTAATGAGGTGTTAAAATTTAAAACAAAGGCTTCACATTTTACGTACTGAACCATTCATTCTCGCTAAGACGCAACCCATGTATTCATTTTAGTAGTTACAACACATGATATATTCATGCTTTGCACCTGCTTGACCTTGATATTAAAAAAAATGTTATATATTTTAATGTAATTGAATTAATTAATAACCAATGTGATCATAATATTTATAAAAAATTCAGAACGTGCGGAGCTCACATTTGTTTGAATTTGTTAATATCACAATATTGAAAACCTCCTTCGGGGCAGCGCCCCTGGTAGCCGAGGTCCAGGATGTGGTAGCCCCTGGCAGAGTTTAAGGGACGAGGCCCTTGGCTGCGATCGAGCGGTTTCAACCCTTTCCTGGCAAATGCCAATTTCAAAATTTGTTTGGTCATTCTATTCATCATTTGGTTCTCGAAACACACACACAAAAGGCATACTATATTTTTTATTCTGAGTCGTATCCGTTTAAGATACTCAGATAATTTCGATTTAAAGGTGTTCGTCACGACTTTCAGGTTATCCAGATTTTAATTTTGAATTCCCTACGGATAATTAATGGATCATATCCCAAAAAGGCCGAACACACTTGATTCTTAAAATAGCATTTATTTTTTTTATAATAAAGGCTTTTACACTTCAGTGAATCACGGTTATGATCAATCAGGAAGGGAACTTTTTGTATCCTGAACGAAACGAGGAGATGAGTATTGGATTGTAGGCCAGAATAAAGGTAGATCGGTGTGAGGGAAAAATAAAACCACAAAGTTTGGTGTTCATTGTGTAAAGTCATCGTATACTGTGTAACTTAGAAAGTACATGGATCATATCCAAAAAAAAGTCCAAACACATTTATATATTACTAATTTTCAGGATGTGTATCTTTTATTAAGTTGTATCTTATGCTTATCAAGTGTTTTCTGTATGAATAAGTTGTACTCTTGAGTTTAGAGGGTTGTATCCAACAACTTGGTGAGCTCAATATACAACTTACGTTTAGAGCGGTGTACCCAACAATAGTAGCCACCGGCCAGGTACAAATCGCTAAATACATGGTACAACCATGTAATGCACATTTATCTCTGTCATTGATCGGTATTTCACCTTGTACAAAACCAATGAGAAGGTGTTGCCAGTGGCGAATCCAAATATTTTTTACGGGGGCAGAGATTTGTAAGGGTAATTTAGCATTCGCAATATAATATATTTTTTGGTTTTGTTTGGGTCAAATTGGGTTGAATCCAGGTTATTACCGAAAAAATAGTTAAAATGGTCCATAAAATCTTGTATTTTCATATATATCAATAACTAAATTAAAGCAATTATACTAAAAAAGCGGTTATTACTTTAGAAAAACACAATAACGTTTAAAACATTAAAATAACTAACAAAATTACCCAATAAATTCACTAAAGACACAATAACGAGTAATATTTCATGAGCTGAAAAGCATAAAAAAATTATTATCTTTTATATACTGACATTGTAATCAATTTAAAATCGCTCATTTTTATGGTGTTATAAATGTCGTATATAAATGTTATACACATTTAAAAAAAGTGTGAAACTTGAAAAACGTCATTAATATGATTGTCTAAAATATCATCTAACAATTTTTATTTTCTACATTTTGAAATCAACCATTAATCCAAAAAATTATTAGTTGATGTCAGACCCTCAATTTCCACAAATGGGGTAGTACCGTTAGACGCGTGACATACCAAGATCTTAGCCATTAATTACACCAAACGACACAACAATTACAAAACATAATTTCTAAATTAAATAAAGTTTCTTAAAATCAGAATTAAATACGAAACATGAAAATGCATGTGGAAGCATATAAACCATAATTTAAACGGCGCAAACACGCGCAAACCAAGTAAATATAATTTGTAAAAAAATGTAAATTGTTCATTAGACCCTACGATGATGAATACAATGCGTGATCCGTGCACACCTTAAGGACCTAAAAGAAATATGCTAAAGTGTCAACACAAGGTTGGTAAGTTTACAGGTTTATCAGAAAACAGTAATCAATAGTAATGAAATCCAAATTAAGTAATCAAAGCATATAAGTAGGTAGCTAGCCTACAACAAATCACCATGTGTATGAATTTCGCGACCCCAGTAATAATATAATGAATGCCCCGGCTGTGGATACCAGACCACAACACTGTAAAACAAGCTAACCACTCACCCGTTTGACCTCCAGTCAAACTAGCGTGACTAGCCCGGGTTGGGTTTGTCAAACCCAGTAGATCTACTAACAATCACCTCGCTAATACTATATTAACGGCCCAAACGATGCATAGTGGTATCACAATAGTAAACCAATATTGCAGTATTACCAATCTTAGTATCGTATAGTTTAAGAAAAACAACATGTTTCTCTCCCCCAAAAGAGAGTATAATATGAAAGTGGGGCTGAGAAATCACCTCGAATGCACAACAACAAGTAATGTAGAGAATAAGTAATTAAGTTTATGAACAACTTGAATTTCCAATTAATATATAATATTAATTTTAATTATTATATTATAAATATAAAGAATGTACGGTTTCGCGTCTCACGACTCGGTTACGGTGTACGCTATCGATATCCCGCCATTCATAAGCAATTACACTCGACGGCTCATTCACTTCCAACGTATAAAACTCGATTATTATGTATAAAAAAATACAATGTTTCTACACTTTAAATTTTGTGACTTTTTATTATAAAAACCCGAACGATTTAAACACACAACCCACATATCACAAACGCAGAACAACACAAACGAAAATCACACA
>BJCM01000621.1:0-10963 GCA_018326385.1 Flaveria bidentis | reverse complement strand
TTTGTAGCTAATCAGTTGTTCTATCATTTGCTTGTTTTTACAGTGAATTTTAGGGTTAACTTTGCAATGCGTCTGCATCTAAGGTTAGTTTTCAACACACGTCTTTCATTTTTGTTGTATTTTGGATCAATTTAATGTTTATGGTGCATCTTAATTCTTTTATAGATTGAAATCATACTTGTTTTGGAATCGCTGTATGGATTTTAGGGAAATGAGGTTGGAACCCACGTTGATAGGAAGTAGAAGAAAATAGGCGGACTATTGATTGCCCCGATCATCGCCGTTAGGAGGAGACGGTGACCGTGACCGTGACCAGAACAGTAACAAATATTGAAGCATTCTATGAAGCCAGTTTTATTATTTTTATTTTTAATTGAATTCTTTTTAAGGGCAGTTTTTAGAACCGCCCAAAAAAATTCTTGTTTTTAAAGCGATATTTCCTAGGGCGGTTTAGAAATGTCTTAGAAAACCATAATCACCGCCCCAACAAAACAGTTTTGTACTCGTGTGAGGACATGTGAGGTGACCATTTTACCATATGGTTTAAACTTTAAAATTACGAAAGATCCGTGCTAAAAAGTAAATAAGTAAAAAAATATTGTATTATAATATAAGTAATAATTAAATACCAATTCTTATTTCTTATACTTAAACCTGAAACTAGAAGACAAGTAAAAATGCCAACTAAAAGAAGATAACTCGATGCGATATAAAAGAAATATATCAACACATAGCATGAGACGTGATATCTATTATTTATATCCTTGTATCAAAGCTTGAGCTTATAATAATCTTGTTTCTTGCACGTCAGACGCATTATAACTAGTAAGTAAATGAGAACATATCGTGTAACACTTCATTTGTTAATACACATGAAGCAAACAAACATATGCAGTAAAGTTGAAAGAAGGATTAAAGCGGAAAAGCATACAAGATGAAAGCATTGTAGGTCGCAACCAAAGACTTGAATGTGTTGGGATTTCATGGTAACTTTTAAAATCAGATTTAACAGTGAAACAACAAATTAAACAATGAGATGCATCTTTGATCACCAGTCACCGTTAGAAGTAAACATCCACAAAATATGTAAAATTCTTACTTTTGACCAAAATTTATGATTAATAAATAATATAATTAAGTTTATCCCCTATTGAATTTCGAGACTTATGACATAATAACAAATTAATATATTCTGTGAATATATAATCAACTATTCTATAAATTAATTGACACAACATGTATTAAAGTCTAATACGTGAGTTAAAGTACGAATACAAAATGTTTTCCGCAACTCTCGCTTTTGAAAAATGTAAATAAAAATAAATTTTGTGGCCTAGCATGTTTTGCGGAAAATACTGATTCGAAGGAAAATACCGATTTTTATTATAAATGAAAATCTAATTTTTAAATCAATGACTTGACATTTTGATGATTTTTCTGAAAATAATGATTTAGTTTCATTTTCCATAAAAATAGCATTCCCTTTCAACTTTATATAATCATGCAATAATTAACAACACTATAGTTTAGTTTGTTTGACTAAATCTAAAACATGAATAAAAAAAGCAAATCGTTTTTTTTTCTCATAATTAAAGCAATTTCATGTTAACAAAATGATAATTTAATATGATTAAATTAAAATGTCTTGAATGATATAAACGAAACAAATTAACATGATGTTGGAATACCAACAAAAGAGACACTATTTCCATCTACGTGGCACACGTGGTATGCTGGTTGGATGACAATAATCAATAATGCAATGGTCTCACAAATATCATTTGTTTATGTTTTGACCACCAAAATATCTACTTAGGGTATTGTTGAATGCATCATGTTTCTTCATTAGAAGCATACCATAAAGCCTAATGTGCTTAAAAGTATTTCATAATTCACTTCTGATCAATAAATCTTAATACTTTAAGCACGTCAAGATTATCCATCTAAACAAGAGAATAATTTTTTTGTTTCATAAGAATAGACACTTAAATAAATATATGAATAAACATTAAATTATATGGTAAACGTTGGCTAAATACATTTTTCCCATTTGATATAATAACAATGATTACAACTCAAGGCGGCGTTTCACGTGAACATGTTTGATGTTGTCATTGTCGATCATCTTGACAACATTATCAAGTTAATGTATCATTGTATGATCCCATCATGACCGACTATAATAATGATGATTTTAGTAATAAACATTATAGTGAGTAAGTTATAGTAGCTTTTATAGATATTATATAAATTTATTTTGGTTTTATTAGCATGCATTATAGTCTTACAATATCATATTCTTTAAGCTATGCTGCGACTATCCTACCTTAATCCTTATGATGTAGTTTTGGAAGCTACATATAACATTAATTATCATATAGTTATAAAGAAATGACCTAAAAGATTACCATAATTAGTTAATCTAATAGTTAGTTCAACCAAAACAGAATTCATTTGGAATTTTAGTTACTTTTTGATTGTTATCTAAATATATCACTTAACAATTTAGATGTTGGACTAAAACATTGGCATGAATTCTCCCTTAATACAAAATTTTTATAAAAGGTTAACTTTAATACAAACGATTGATTTAGCAATGGAGTAAAATTTTATTTCCTTTAGATAATTGTAAATTATAGATTAATAAGCGTGTGTTTGACAATCTTGTGCAAAGCTATTAAGAGAATTAACTAAATAAGAGGTAATCTTTGAATGCTTTAGTATGTTTCTAAAACTAATTTTTTAAACGGCTTTATGAATCATAAAAAGATTATTTTAAATGAAAGAAACACATTATACCCATGATCGATTAAGAAACAACCTTTAAATGAAATAATTAAGAGGTTACAAATAGTCAGAAGTTAAATAGGATTGAAGATGCATAGAATTAAAATGGAGATTTATACTATAATTTATTATAATTACAACACGTGTTTGATTTCTCGGTTATGTTTTAAATTCCAGGTTATGTTTTTTTAAACAACTGAATTTTCATAAATTATACAAATATTCATTGTTTACTTATCAAAGTATAGTGTTTTGTTATATTATTTTCCAAGAGTAAAGTGGATACTTCATGATGAATAATTGAGTACAAAACTACAAAATATGAATAGTTGTTTTTGAATTGAAATAGTACTATATAGATTTCAAATTTGCATTTAAAGTAAAACAACGCACAAAAATTAGAGAAGAGGGAGCAATCTAATATACATTAAAGCCCATTATTAGTGGCATGGTTACAAAATTGTGAAACTCTTAAGCCATATCTATTTACAACTATTTATAGAACAAATCTACATAAGATCTAGTAGTAAAGAAATAAATCAATCATGATAACAAAGAAGCATCACCACACATCTCCTAATTATGTAAATCCTTGCCTTTTGCTCTTTAAGGATTCCTCCAAGTCTACTTGACACCCCTTTCTTGTTGCTACCCATCATCTTCATTTCGATCACCGACGATTTTGATTCTTTTTAACGAGAAAAGTTTGAGACTTGATCCTGCTAACGGATATGAGATGCTAAGATTAGAAACTCGAACTCGGTGAGAGACTTTTAACGAGACGAAAAAAATGTGATTTTGTGATTGTTTAGAGAGGAATTGTTGAGTATTCTTGAAGTGAAATTGTTGTTGCAATATAGCAAGATGAAGTGATTTCTATGGCAGAAAATGGTAGATGGATTCTTATATAGAGGATGTTAAAGCATGAGGTCTTTTATGAGTGGGGTTTGGTGGGGTTGTAGCAGGACACATGGTTTATTGGACATTTCTTATGTAGGGTTCACTTCCCACTTGGGTGTCATAAAAAAATAATGCATATTTTTAAGTTATTTATAAACACTTTTAAGTAATGTTGATTTTCAAATGATTAGATGTGATTAAAGTTACAATATTATATATGAAATACTATGGAAGTTATAAGAAAAATATAAAATATTGTTATGCTTATTATAAAATTATATATCTGATTTAATACAAGATAATATGTATGCAAGTATAGGTAACATATCGTATACATGTCATGTTCATATGATAATAGATGTTGGTATCACACCCAAACATGATGGGTCAAGCATTACCTCAATGAGGTAGCATCCACATATAATTTTATGAGTCATCTTCTTGAACTTGTGCATCTTGAGGTTATTATTTGTTTTATGGTCTTCCTCATGTATTTATACCTATACTTGATTTTCTTTAATCTTAAGTACATTAAAATAATATTTGAAAAACTAGTTTCTTTTATATATTTAATATTTTGACATATATGAAATTAATCATATCTAAAATTTTGACATATATGAAATGGTGAATTCATATCATCAAATGCTGGGAAACTTGTTTGTTACTTTGAATAGTCACATAAAATTGGTTCCATAGGAAATGAATGTTGAGACAAATCCATCTAAGAATGTATCTTAATTAACTTATAATGTCTTTTTACCATCAATATATAATTTTTCACTATAAATTTTTTTTTCATCACAGATATTTGTATTGAACATTTGTGAGTCATCATGATGTTAGATGGGTCCCATCCTGTTAGCTTTTCACAAATATATTGATAGAAAAATAAATTATATTTAACTTTTGTATAGGGTTACAAATAATTTGAATGAACCTTGCACAAATAAATTGATGAGACTCAGCCGTTGCTTGAGGAGTATAGACTAAATTGGAGCTTCACTCAATTTGAAAAAAGATGAATATAAACACTAAAATTATTTATTATAACAAACTTGTTACAAATTTATGTGTAATTGGTGTTCTATAACAACGACTCATTTAACGACTCATTTAAAAAATATAAGCAAGTATTGGGTTTTCGAAAAAGACACATAGTAATAACAAAAAAAGTTAATGAGAGGGGAAGAGAGAGAGAGAGAGAGAGAGAGAGAGAGTTAATAGAGAGGGTGAAAAATGTTTTTAGATAATCCTAAGTTGTTGAAGTGATCTTAAACCTACCTTCTCGTCTGACTTTCTTTGGTTCCTCGTTCTCCCAACATACCATTTTTTACATAAAGAGTTGACTCTTCTAACTTCTGGCAATGGGGCGGTCACTATTCAAAGTCGTTTCCCTTCATTTCCTTTTTCTTACGTACTTGTCTTATTCGTAGATTTTGACCTACGTGATCTTATCGTCATCCTCCTTTGACTCTTTATTTCCTACATTCATCTGCTCCAGAAAATTTTGTCTTTTCTTTTTCATCCATCATCTAATAATTGTAAAAGTCTATATAACCACTTGATGACTATCTTATGTCATCTTTGTTACTATGTTAAAACCACCTAACCCCTTTTTTTTATCTCCCTGCTTTTTCCTTGATTCATGATGTAAGACTTCAAAACCCTTGCACCCTAATTTGATAACATAATCCCCTGGTGGTTAATAATAACTATTGTGTAATGTTGAACATGTTGCAAACATAATATAGATATATACAATGAAAGAACATAATAATTGTCAACTACTCTATAATATATGCCTTTAGCACCACCCAACATGCTAGGTGTGTTACATGAGGAATATTAGTTAAGAGTAAGGTGTCCACCAGGGCCCGGGCCACCAATAGGAAGTAATTGAATATCTAAAGTCTAAACTTGGAGTAGAGATGGGCTAACCACAAAATGAGCACTACTGAAAGCCCATTTCTCACAAGCCTTCAAAGTTCAAATTTGCAACTTGGATTGTGACTAGATGGGCCGAATACAAGCAATTTGGGTCTTGGCAAGCACTTTCTTCATTTGGACCTAAAGCCCATTTAAACATGACATTCATGAAATCCTAACTAAAAATATCAAAACCTTTCTCAAATTTCCTAGAAAATTGATACCGGAACTTAGGTTATTATTTTATGATTTATTCTTTGCTCGTTAACGCCCCCATCAAGAAATTTATGCCCGTATAGCGAACACCTATTGATTAGGGAAAATAACCTATTCTCGCCGATAAAACTCTAAAAACTTTAGCGATCTTCAAGACTTGCAGAGCTATCTTCTTTGGGATAAGATTCTTAACTTTGTGAACATTTAGAGGAGTTGCTTTTGAAATAAGGGAAAAAACAAAAAAAAACAATTATTGTTGTAACAGTGAAGAAACATTTAATGAGTTACAAAACAATAACAAAATTCAAGTAAACTAGACTGCTCCTACATAGCTTTCAAGTCCCACTCAACTCACAAGAAAACAATTAGAATATGAACCACATAACAACCAAGACAACCATATCTTGATATGTTTATATGTTTATACATAATTTTTTAAAACACTTGACTTTCAAAAATACGTGTTAATTAATTCTTATAAATATAATTAAGACATATTTTTTTCAACAGCGATAACAATTCAAACTCGGTGAAATGCATTCTATAAAAAATAAGTTAAAATAACGCCAATCCATTTTAAAAAAAACAGATATTAGTTCTTAATACCTTCTCATTGACATATACCTAAAGAGCTCATTGATAACCTCTGCTAAAAAATATTATTAATAAAGTTTTTTTATATCGTGTATGTACTCATGGGAGTATAGTTTTAATGATAAAAAGACAATTATAAGTCACGAGTCTACCTGCCACCTCATTAAAGATTCTGTAAACACACTACACTTCACTTGTCACTAATTCATTCATTCCATACACTCTAAACCACCACCACCACCGCCACCGTCTCCGCCACTGCCACCGCCACCGTCGCCGCCGCACCATGCCTCCGACCACCGTCTTCCTCCTCCTTCTCCTCATCCATCTATCAACTTCATTCCCCTTCGGTAACTAACAGTTAACAGTTTAACACCGTATATACACACTTGTATATATATCTACATCTGTAACTAACTTTTATCTTTCAACTGTCAACAATTATCGTCACTCACACCGTCACTAATAATACTCTGATCATCTACAGACATCGAGTACCACATCGACTCCGGCAGCTCCACCACCACCACCGATCACTTCAACACCACCTGGCTCTCCGACCGCTTCTTCACCGCCGGTTCGACCGCCATCGTCTCCGAACCGCTTCTCTTCCACTCATTCCACCAGAAAACCCTCCGCTTCTTCCCCATCACCTCCGGCAAAAAAAACTGCTACATCTTCCCCAACCTCCCACCTGCAAAATACTACCTCAAAACCTTCACCGTTTACGACAACTACGACGCCAAATCTCATCCTCCGACCTTCGATCTATCAATCGAAGGTACTTCAGTCCTCCAATGGCGATCGCCATGGCAGCGTGACGTCAGCCGTTACGGTAGTTATTCCGATTTCGTGTTTTACACTTCTGATGGTGACGCTGATGTGTGTTTCTACAGCATTGCTACTGACGCTCCGGTGATCGGTTCGATTGAGCTCGTACAGATCGACTCCGGTTCGTATGATGCTCTTTCGACCGGTAACGACTCGTTGATATTGGTGAATTTTGGCCGGTTGAGCTGCGGCTCGAACCGCTGGGGGCCGGGGTTTGATGTGTTGGGTAGGGTGTGGGAGCCTGATGCTAAATACCGGGCTGCAGGTTCGGTTCGGGTTAAGTCGGTTACGGCGGTTAGGACAGTTAAGAACACTGGTGTTGGTCCTAATTTTTACCCTGAAAAACTGTATGAATCCGCGGTTACAGCGACCGGAGTAGGGAGTTTAGAGTATGAATTGCCTGTGGATGCAAAGTTGGATTATGTTGTTTGGTTGCATTTTGCTGAGATTGATGTGAGTGTGAATAGGAAGGGGAAGAGGGTGTTTGATGTGGTGATAAATGAGGAAAACGTTACTAGAATCGATATATTCGAGGAGGTTGGGGGATTTGCAGCGTATAGTTATCGGTATGTCGCTAGGAAGTTGAGTGGTACGCCGTTGACAGTTAAGCTTGTTCGTGTTGTTGGATCGCCGTTGATATGTGGGATTGAGAATTACGCAATTGTTCCTGCTGATATCATGACTGTACCTGAGCAAGGTATCACTAGAATGGTTTATTGGTAACAGAATCAGTTACATATCTAACTGCCTTTGACTTTGACTTTGACTTTGTATATTGCAGCTACTGCGATGCACGCGTTAAAGGAGTCATTGCGCGTTCCTGAAAGGATGGGATGGAATGGTGATCCGTGTGCTCCTACTGATTGGGATGCTTGGGAAGGTGTTACTTGTCATCCGAATAAGGATGAATCTGCTCTTGTGATATTTCAGATGTAAGTATTTATGTTCTGTTTTTGTGGTGAAATTAAGTGATAATTAAGCAGATATTGTATGCTGTTATGCTTGCAGAGATCTTGGGAGCCAAGGTTTAAAAGGCTATATTAGTGATAAAGTTGTTCTTTTGACTAATTTGGTTAGCTTGTAAGTATCTTCTGCTAGCTCTTATCGTGTCGAACATGAATCTTTTGTGTAATTAATTATGTCTCCTATGATTAGTTTGCTTCCTTTAAGTTTTCTGGTTTATAACCAGTTTATTATTGTTTACTTTTAACTGCAGGAACTTAAGTTTTAACTCTATAGGAGGTATCCTACCTGCAGGATTGGGGCAAAGTTCTCTAAAGAAACTGTAAGTATTACTAATAACTGTTTGTTTTGTGGATTAAGGAGAAAGTTCTTAATTATTTTACTAATGAAACATGAAAACACAAGAAAATACAATGCAACTCATGGTCTCAGATAGTAACCAACAATATCAGAGTTAGGGGGGTCAAATCTGTTAGATTATAAGTTTTGCATATAAATATAATTATGTTGTGTTTATTATTATGTGACAAAACATTATAGTATAAGTTGTAATGGGTCATTAGGATCGAATTTTTAAGATGTTGGCTAGGGTGTTTCCTATCAATGTTAGTTAATAGGGCCGGTCCTGAGGATTTTAGTGCCCTGGACGGGTTGAGAAAAAAAGCCCATACGCCCTAACGAATTAAATTATATAAACTAATTTTTTAAACGAAAATAAACGTTTTAGAAATAAACGTAACAAGATCATAGTATTAGAATGACATAACGTAATAGCTAACCGATAAATCTTTCTATTCAACCTTATTGCTAGGGCCCGTCATTTTTTTTTACTTTATCCCTAGTTGACCAAGAATTGAGATTTGAGTTTCTTTGAAAAGAGACTTCTAGTTTAGTTGATGAAAGTTAGTTATAAATAACAAATTTATATAATAAAAATGGCCCTTAAGAATTGTATTTGGGTTATTTGATATTTAGGTTAAACTTTTTAATTGGGTTAAACGGGATATTACTATTTAAAAAACTTATATAATAATAAAAAGTAAAAAATAAAATAAAATTTTAAATTTTTTTGCCCCCCCGAGCGAGTGGGCCCTGCACGGTTACTTAATTGTCAACATGGGCCGGCCGTGTTAGTTAATTATCAAGACAGTTACTTAACTGTCATTTAGACCGTTGTGTCGACATGGGCAGGTATATATAGGGCATATGCATCAAATGTTGTTCTAGTTAGAATGCAGTGTCATTGTCTCTAAATTCTCTATGTTCAGTATGTGTGATTTAAGTGTGGAATCGGATTCAATATAATCTTCAAACGAAAACTAAACACAAACATTTATAATTCAAAATTCTAATTAGTTGCAGAACTATATATATAGTGAAAGTCACTATGGTTATATCATCTTTACATTCTAATATCTATAATGATGTCTCACTATATAAACAAATGATGCAGGGATTTATCAAACAATCAGATTTCTGGGTCCATACCATATAGTTTAAGTTCTTCAAATCTACAACTTGTGTAAGCTATACAATACCCCTTATCCACATAACCTTTTTGTTGCTTTAGACATCTTTTCAGAAATAATATGTTATCCTTTTTTTAGCCAATCATTGGTTATTGTTTCACTTTAAAAAATTTTAACTTTTGAAGTGTACAAGGCGATCTATTTATGCTTTTACATCACGCGCTTTGCAGTCTCTTAAATGGTAACAAACTGGAAGGACAAGTGCCAGAAGAGATTTACTCAATTGGTGTCCATGGTGGAGCTATTGAGTATGTCATATTTCACCTCTTTAACAATTGTTATTACCTGCAATTAGTTATTGTCTAACACATCTAAACTTTAATAAATAACTTATGCTACCATGTGTCACAAATCAACTCGTGTAATACATGGTTTTTTAACATAGTTTGATAATATATTCAATTCGTTATACAGTCTTTCAGGTAACAAAGGGTTATGTGGTGTACCTTCTTTACCCGATTGCCCTTTTTTTAGCGGTGGCCTATCAAATGGCAGTAAAATTGCAGTCGGGATATCATGTGGTGTCGTGTTATTGTTGGTGTTGATATTAATACTTATCTGCATAAGAAGACGGCGTAACGATTATGACTTTGCTCATCCACATGAGTTGATATGTAAGCAGAGGTTTATACTACTCCCACGATTTCTTTATCTGAAATATGGTTTCTTTTGACAAATATTTTCTTTCTCAGCTCTTTCTGCAAAGAGGAACAAATATCATACACAAAAATCGTTAATGGATCTCGAAATGGAGAGCCAGCATGCCAAAGGGCTCATACGGAGTTATAGTTTAAACTAACTTGACCCACTTAGTCGAAGAAAGCGGTGCAGGGTGCAGGTTGAGAGTCTAGCCAACAAATGACTTTTAACCAAATTGTCAATAGTTTGCAAGGTATTATTATTCTCTATATAAGCAATTTCCAGCATATAGGTATACTTATCCACATTACTATACATGTCTAGTTCAAAACATTAAATTTCTGCTCTTATTAATAAAAATTTAAGAAACAGATAAACAGGAGAACGAAGAGCTAAATGTACCCCATACTTGTCATGCCTTTAATAAAAATATCACTTCAAAACTTCTCATATACTTCCTAGAAAAAATGTGAATTATTATTATTATTATTATTTATTATTATTATTATTATTATTATTATTACTATTATTATTATTATTATTATTATTATTATTATTATTATTATTATTATTAT
>BJCM01000620.1:0-14829 GCA_018326385.1 Flaveria bidentis | reverse complement strand
TATTAAATACAGTATTTAAATAAACAAACGAGCCGAACTCAAACTTAAGCTCTCCTAAGTCCTCACGAGCTGAGCTCGAGCCCATACGAACTTAGGCTTGGCTCAACTCATTTGCACCCTAGATGTATGGTCGAATGTAAAACATATATAATCATACATTTATATCCAATGTCAAGAATGGATAGAGTTAATCACGGAAAGGCTCTAACTTCATACACAATAGAGAGAAATGAAACACCTGAGAATGGAACTAGAAAATAAAAACTATGAAATAAAATAAAAACTTTAGTTTACATATTTGAGAAAAAAAAAATGATGAAAAAAGTCATTTGTAACATTAGTAACAGATGAAGTACAACTCTAAGTAGTCGTCATATGTTGTAATACCAAATCTATGCACTGTCAAAGCCAAATATCCGGAAAACACCTGCAAAAAATTGTACTTCTTTCATTAGCATAATTGTGAACATTTTATATACTAAAAAAACACTTTGGACAACTCCCATTAATCTTTTAAAGCTAATTTTTCTGGTATTTTAGCAGTCAGATTGAATTATATAATCCCCCAAATCATTGATATGTAAGTGAATCAAAACTCATTGTTTACCTTCATCAGCCTGATACTTATTTTTATCATCACCAGCATATGCAAGCAAATTGAATTTTGGATTCCATTCCACGCTGTTCATCGCCGCCCTACACGGGATTTGGTGAACTGACCGTCCCGTCTGTACATTTGACTGTCATCCAAAGGCGGCATCATTTTTCATAATTATATTATGATTGTTGTTATAGATATTATTATCAGTAATTGTTGATAAACATTAAATGCAAATAAAACATACTATGTCAATGAACAAGTCTTCACTAGCAGAAGCAATATATTCACCCGTGTGATTAAAGCTTATGGTCCTAACTGGCCATCTGTAAAATACATAACAATAATAATATTTTTACACGTCTAATGCTAACATTATATACAAATTATCTTACTCTTATCGTATGAAATGACTCACTCGAGTTTTGTGAATGTACGCACACACAACATTTCTGAGATATCCCAAAGGCTGACTAAAGAATCAGCACTTCCAACAGCAAAATACCTGTCACAACACAAAAAGATCAAAAAATGTATTTATAGAAGTTGCAAAAACCCCAAAGAATCGTAGCTACTTGATTAGGGAAACATCAGAATGTTGTAATACATCCAAAGATTAATAGTGTTTCGACATCAGTAATGAGGTAGTGTCATGATTTAGTGGTAATAATGATGTGCCAAGCCATCTCATCGAAAATTGGGCTAGTTTAGTACTTATACTTTGTTTTAAATGAGGTAGTGTTGGTAATGATACTTGTTCAAAATGGGCTAGTCTGGTAATTTAGCAATAAGCCTCGGCATCAGAAGAAGTGACACATAAGCAAGAAATGTGCCATCAGCTGATCAAATTACTAAATTAGCTTAATTCAAAACCAAAAGTTCCCTGGTTGGGCCATTACTGAGTATAATTATCAAAACAGACCACCGCCCATGTTGCTATTTTATGCCATTAGCCTTTAAAGCTTCAAACAGATCATGTTGCAATTTTATTTCCTGAAAACTACATAGAGTTATTTTATGAAAATATAGGAGGTGATTTAAACTCACCTTCCTAAGGGGTCTATTGCAATGCAATAACAACCAGCAGTATGAGCTGTCAAGGTGTCAACTGCTTTAAGAGATGGGTATGCGAGTACTTCAACGGTACCTGGAGAAGATATCAGGAAAAAATAACTACTCACTCAGTCACTTGCTTGACATACTAACATGTGACATGAAGGCTGATGAATAATGAATATGGACACCACCCAAATATTCAACCCATTCATATACTGAAACTACTTTTGGGTCACCGAGTAAGTTTTTGGTTTCATAATAACAATTATGACAAAAAAGGGTGTCAGAGGATGAAAACTCCCTCAAAATTTAAAGAAGGCAAACTAGTAACATATAACATTTTGATAACTCATCAAGGGTATTTGTCGGGTCAAAAATGGTATATGCCTTACCTTACTTCAGAAAGAAAGTCATGCAACTTGTAGTTGTGAGAAAGGAATATAGGACTGGTATTAGCAGAATGGTTTCCTAAAATGAAACCATAACATGCTTGAGTGGATTATAAAGTAGTTTCAATATATGTACGACCTTAATGAAAGAGGTTGAATACTTGGGTGGTCACAGCATACATTATTAACATTAACTAATTAACTAAACTAAAAGAAATCAAACAAGCTTGCAACCTCACAAAAAATCAATAGATTAACGCATCATTAAACATACAATACAAAAAATGCTACTGTGATCCTACTATATTATATTTTTTAAATAAAGCTTTGATAGTATGATTACTCAAAAATCAAGTATACTTACCATTTCCGGTAGTCAAGAAGAACATATTTCCAGTCATGTTCCATGCAATCTCATTTACCTGACAAACAAACCAGTGCAACTATCACTATCACTAATACATGTGCAAACACAAAATCACTAAAATTTCAAATTGCATTGGAATTCTTGACAATTTGCATCATGTAAAAAATACTTTAAACGGGGTTGTTAACTAACTCATCGCTCCAGTCAGCCGATTTAAAAGGTGGGCAAGACTTTGATATTACAGAATTTTCATTGCTAAATAAGTTCATGTAAGAGCAATACTTGTTTGAATGTAATTTTACCTCATAGTTGAACTTGCGCTTATGAATGACCTTGAATTTTCTAACATCCAGTATCGTCAGCTCATCGTCCTATAAAACACAATAATATTAAAAATTAGCCATTCGAGATCACTTCCTAAATAACCAGGAACCAAACATACGTATATTTAGGTAATTAATAAATACTCAAAATAGAAAGCAAAGTGTACCCTGTTCCCAACAGCTACATGAGTCCCATCTGGTTTATACGTTATATTAATATTCTCCCCACTAAGTTCTGCTTGCTGTGAACATTTTCCACCTGCAATATTAACACTTGTGCATAAAGATTACTTGCGAAAAGGCTTCAAGCTATCATCAACAATAAAATGAAACTTTAAGATGAAGTTTTCATATACTAAGGATTACTTTCTATTAAAGATTTGGTAATTGAAAACAAAGTATTACTTACTGCGCACATCCCATAGTCGAACAGTTTTGTCACCTGAAGCAGTTGCAACCAAATCAGCATGTTTAGGGTCCCAACACAATTGATCCACACTATCAGTATGCCCCTTTAGCTCAAGATCTTTAACCTTGCTCTGCAAACAAAAAATCCATTCAAATGGTCACCACACAACAATCATATGGATTATAAAAATCAACAATCTAAAATTCAAATTTTCTCTGAATTTCAATTGAGTATGATCCGTTAGACACATATAATACAAACTCCATAAGTGATGATTAACATCAACCGCGCTCAATTGGCGTCATCTACGTGTGCTAACTTTTTTTAAAAAGTCTAACTCACACACCAGCTAAAGTTACTCCTAAACTTTCAACCACCCAGGAAGAAACACTTTCATACACACCTTGGTACTGCTACCACGGTGCAGAGTCCCATAGTACAAGGAAAACAGGGCGATGCCTTAGGCACCAAATCCTATTAGGCCACAAAATTCCTAAAGCTTAATAGCCCAAAAAAAAGTAATATTAAGCAAAAATTGTTTCAAATAATTGATTTAGGAATCGATATAGGAATTAGGCTTTGCTTAAATTTGACTAAATGTAACTTTGAGTCTTTAAATTACTTTAAATAGTTGATTAATTGTTACAATTTGTTTAGGAATTACTTTGATTGGACATGAAACGATTTAAAAACTTTTAGTTTATTACTGCTGGTCCCAAGCCCGGATGAAAGATAAAGGGTTTTTAACAATAAAGTTTAAAAAGGCCTCCAATTTCATTTTCATCATACCCCCTAAAAATATTGAACCGCCCCTGCCGAGGTGCTGCTAATTTTCTTTTAGCACGGTTAACTCGCACCACATAAAGCTGCTACCCAACACTGATATTCACCTAACACTTTAATACACACCTTTCTAGCGCTAGACTACAAGCCGTTTTGGTCACTGCTGCTAGTTAAGTGCTTAAATAAGGTAACTGATTGGATGTGACATTTCAACAAACAAGTGGTGTGCAATATGCCAATGCATCAAGAACCCAAACAAACAACAACACTTACATGCCCATGGGGCTCGATATGCCACACTCGAGCTGTTTGATCAACAGAACCCGAAGCAAGCTTTGTCCCAATGCAATTCCATGCTACTGAATGCACCTATTCAATATCCCCCAAATATTTAGAAATTGTTACGATTAAAGAACATTCATGGGCACAAAATTAGGGTTTATAAGAGCTGAATCATTAGGGCACAAAATTAGAAATTGTTACGATTAAAGAACATTTCTTAGGGTTCATAAGAGCTGAATCATTAGGGTTTTGTGATGGTTAAAAGATAGAGTGAGAATGAACCTTCTTCTTGTGCCCTTGATACTCTCTACTGTGAAGGTTTTTGAAGGGGATTGTTTCTGCCATTATCGCTTCTGCTTCGTTGCAGTTTGAACTCTAGTTGTTGTGCGAATTTACCAGAAAGATTGTGTTTATGTCGAAGTTTATGGACCCAAATGTCATTTTGTTATTTTCTAGAGGCTGATATGTAAAAAGTTTGAGATTGAAACCGTGATGAATAATGCAGCCACAATTATATATTCGGATGATTCTTAATAGTCGTGAATAAGGAATAATATTTATGTGAATTGTATCGTGATTTCTTATATTTGAAGAAACACGATACAACTTTCGTAAATTTTTTAATATTTTTAAAAGTGATTGTGAGTGGAGGATGTTAGGTATCTTTACGTAGTAGAAATAAACATACTGTTATACACACGCACACGAAAACAATAAGAACACAAGAATTTATAGTGGTTCGGTCAAAACAACCTACATCCACTATTTGCAATTAGGTCATTTATTAAGCTCAATGGACAAGATTACAATACAATAATATGCTCTATATATAAAGATAATTAGGGTTTTAAGAAGTTTCAATGGATCAGACCCATAACTCTAACCAAAAGTCTAAAGGCCTTCACACCTCAACAGAATAAAGAGAAAATGTAATGACAAAGATATTAAAAAGTATGATCTAATTAAAATAGATAGTAAAAAATAGTGTTTTTAGTGTAAATATGAAGATGGAGATGGGCGAATGCTCTAATAATATTGTCGGGTGTAATACTAGTTATGTATTTTGCTTCTTGGACTAATAAGAGACTAAGACGATCTTATTTTGTTTAGAGCTCACTCCTTTACAGAAAAGGTTTTGGGTTCGATTCTTCATAGTATGTGTATATTTTAGCAATGTTTTTTAAAGGGGATGTGGCGCATGAAAGATGGTGTTGAGAATGGTCATGTGCGGGAGGGAAAAATCACCCCACACTCTAGTGACGTGAAAATTTATTCACATGCATATTAGTAATTATATATATATTAATTACTAACTTTTTAATGCATTGTATGTTGTATAATATGCTTTAGTGGTTGTATTACTTTTTTATTGTTTTTTCATCTTTAAATTTTCTATTTTAAACCAATATTTTACATCTTTTACAATGAAGCTCAAATATGTTTTTTTACTATTTAACTTTGGTCCCTATATCTTTTATTTTAAAAAATCGTTTTACGGCCGCATCGTGCGTGTGTAGTTCAACATTTTTGCACTTATTTTGTGTTTTCATTTAATGGTCCCATCGCAACGCGTTGATCCAATATCGACTTATTGTTTGTATATGTTTTGCCTAACGGTGGTGTGTATTTGATGTTATTTGGCATGGTTTTATTTCCCCGTGATAACGCGGGGGTTTAATACTAGTTGTTTAATTAAATTGTGTTTATTATATTTTGTAATCACTTATGATTTGGTTATGAATATTAGAGACCTAGACATTTTATTTTATGATCAATAATAATTTATAATAACCTTAAACTAAATCTTTTTAATTAATGTTACACATCACACAACATTGATACATCACACAACACATTATAACGATTATTTTATTTATTTTTATTGTTCTTTTAAATTTTAGTCGTTACACTTTTAAAAGACTTGTAACTCACCGATAATATCTCATAACTTTCGCGTAACCTCAACTATAAAGCAAGCATTAGGTCTTACTTTTATTGCTTATTCTCTGAAGATTTTACTCACAAAGAACTCTTATTTTATTCTTTGGCTTTGACCAATTCTTTTACAAATGTTTCCAATAAATTTTTCGTGCTAAGATAATATTTAATCTTGTCTTAAGATAATTTTTAATGTCGTACTTTTAGATCATGCATTTCTATGTTGTTTAGTTTTCTTTATTTTCTTTTAGTCTAAATAACCATCCTAACATCCAAACATCCAAACATTGTATGATAGATGCAAGGATTATAAAGGATAAACAAGCCCATCTTGATTCACTTATTATAATCATGACTTCTTGTTAGTACTTTTATTATTTCTTTTACTACACCCCTATGTATTTTAATCATGATTATTTGATCATTAACTCTTGCCCTCATTAACCTTCTAGCTTTTCTAATACGTCTAAACCAAGCTAACAACAAACTAACATAAGCAGCGAATCCCGTTTGTACATGGACGGTTATGTCTTTGCATTTGGTTATTCCACAAGTTTGTTTTTCTAAACAATGGATATACTAAAGTCTTAGAATGTTCTTCATAACTCAAATGGACTCTAATATACTATATATTGACGTTCTAATCCGTTTCACGTTTAAAAGTGCACATAAGTGCCTTACTAGATTTTGGGCAAAATGTAATTTGACTTCAACCAACCATAACTTGGCCATAACAAACTAATATTTAGCAAACTCATACACCCTGATTAAGTTCGTTGAGTTATCTTTTTAACGATAATTTATGCGTTTTCAATCTCAATCGGATGACTCCAAAACAACCTCCACAATATAAGTGTGTATTTTAACACTTTTTGTCTTGTGTTGTTGTTTTGACCTCTTTCGAGTCTTTCGTATAAAAGTTAAACGAAAGTTGTCCAGGAAACTTTGAACTAGTTGACTGTGAATTTTGATATTTTTAAAACATGTTCGAACGTGTATCGAACATTCCATCCAGAATCTAAAATTGATTCAATAATCATTTTTCAAAATTTTTGTTTTTTGACATTTTTTAAACGTCCTAACTTCTTCTAGTAACCTCCAACCCTAAGTTATTATTTTTTTTAACTTCTAGGACATCATCTTTGATTTTTAAACGTCCAAACTTTCTTGTGAACTCTATAATCATTATCATACAAGGTGAGAATCATAGCCCTTTTTAAACCGTTTGATTAGTGGTGGAGTATGTACACGTCGGCACACTTAAACGTTTTTACAAAACAAATTCTTCAATTATGCCCTTTGTTATCTAAACAAAATATGATAGCGTTATGATTGTTAACTTGGGTACAAGGCTATGGTGTATACTAATATGGCCATAGGTGGGAAACCGGAAACATATATTATGGACAACTCTAGGAGTTGAACATCATACATAAACTCAGACAATCTTGGGAATTGTGGACACGTAAACTTAAGCTGTTGGGTTTGATTGCAGGGAACATGTGTGAGTAACATGTAAATGATATTGTAACTTTTATGTGAACTTATTTATTTATTTCTTTTAAACCTATGTTTTTTATCAACTTTTTATTGATCATTTTCTTTACATGTTTCAAGAAATTTGAAGTAGGTTTGGAAGATCACTTATTACGCCTTGAGACTTGGATAAAAATACTAAAACAATTGTTTGTCATGTTAACTTATCGGCTACTTATGGATATGGATTTCATGGCATTATTTGAACCTACGATAATGATGCGTTTTTTTATTAGCGTTTCAATCTTAAAAGCTGAATCGTTGCAACTTACCTCAACAACAAACTATCAAACTGGAGTTGCAAATTCTCATAACCCGCCTATTTATGTTTTGAACCCGCCCGAAAAACACAAACCTACAAGTATCACAACATGACGCATAGCCGTACACGCGGGTAACCTCCTAGTTGAAAACATATAATACAAGCTATTTCCATTGTTTAAGGCCGGTTGAATTTACCCTTAATTTGGCCGAAATAGGTTTTGAACACATTATATAACCCGACCCGACTCACCTGTTAATTGACTGAAGGTAACAAGTAAAGAGATACAAGAAATTAAAAGCCAGTTTCTATATTCACCCTATTAAATTGTCTATGAAATGCAACAATTACTATTTATGTTTCATATATTCATTTATGTATTTTATTATTATTATTGTTACTATTACTATTATTATTACTGTTATTATGAGTATTTAGTTATTATCATGGTTAACTTTCAGACTCACACCTTCATTACATGAGGTTTCTTCTAGCCTTGGACCGAAACTCCTTTTTCGTGATGCACCATGAGTTCGGGAAAGTGCTCAACTGCACCCCAAAGTAATAACATGTTATTTTCCCTATAGCTTTCACTATGATAAACCAAAGGTTTCACCAAGAAAAGACTTAAGTTTATACGACTTACATTGCTTATGAGCTTTGCCCCGTACCACGCGGAATCTGCACCACAAGGGGGCGGAATAACTTTTATTCCATCGGCTACGGAAGGAGAAAGAACACTATGCAGTTCCTTCTCTAATCTTTCTATGAGTTGGAAAAAAAAACGCTTAGAAAAGAAAATAACCACCACCAACCGGTTCAGTTAACATAGGGAGATTAGTTGTATGCCGCCAAAACTACTTCACGCACCACTAACCGGATTAGATAACGAGCCGTGTGGTGTAAGAAGAAGGTTTGATGGTGTACAAATCACCTATAGTTAACATACCATAGTCGTGTAAGTTATACCTGCTACACCTGGTAAGCATGCTGTTCCTCCAGCTAAGACAATGGTCTTGAACCAATTTTCATCAGTGGTCAACTCAGCAGCGTGGCAATGGTCAATACAAAGAGCTACTGCCTGATGCAAACCCATTGCACGCCTGTACCCAATAGCCGATGATATCATAATGATATTAAAAACGTCTGAAAACGTAGAGATGGTATGAAGATGACAAAAAGTCAAAGTCAAAGGATGCATGTACATACATTCCGGCTATACGTGGCTGGAATAAAATCTCTCCTGTTTGAAACCGTTCTCGTGCGAGTGTAAAACAACCTGCAGCAGCCACTTCATATGATGCTTCTGTATCCTTGCATAATTCGGCTTCATAGTCAAGAGCAACATAACAGAGGTTCTGCACGTCATATAACCACACAACATCAATTTAGCGTATAAAAAGGTCATCAACTTCGATCCAATTTTTGCTTCGGGTAACCAACTTTCCTAAGACCAGAAAACACCATCTGAAGAAAATTCGATTTAACTTTCAAGGTGGTCTGATCACGTAACCAGTCAAAAATGATGTGTCAACTAACACGTTGGTAACTTTTGACCATGTGACTTTTCCTTGAAGTGGCACTGATGGTCGTTTGACGAAAGGTTATCTTAGGTAGTTACATTATACAAAAAAATGGAAATTTGACGTTTTTTTCTGACGTAAACTAAGTTGGTTTACTTTTATGCCAACTTATAATATTATTAGATACCTCTTTCAGTGATCTCACTGTGTATAATGAATCAAAATGTATGTTTTTCTGCTGCATTTGCTCCCTAAGATATCCTGTAAGTTTTAAGGCTCCAACTCCCATAGCTTCCACACCTACTTTCCGCATTATCTTACCATTTAAAACTGGAAATACAACATGATGTAAGCAGGGATTAACATTATTGTTTGTATTTGCTCAAGTAAAAATCAGCATACTTGGGACAACAGATGTTTGATGAAAACCGATATTGACAACAATTCCTGAAATTCTTTTGGCTGCAAATAAAGCTAAAGTTGCCTGTACCGTGATCAAGATACAACATCAGGGGTGTAAACAATATAACATTTATATTTTCAGAATATAATGTTCTTTCGCCTTCTATTTCAGCGGAATTTGATTATTATCTTCTGAAATATGTATAGGAATAAAGTAATGACTAGTTAGTCAAACCTGACTGACTGCACAAACAGAAGGAACATTCATGCCAAATAATGCCGTGTGTATTGCTTCTTTAAGTTGTTTTCGTGCTGCTTTAGCAGCTTCAGTATCTATGCAAATTTAGAGAAGAATGAGATGGGATTATATGAACTAATATAAGACGCAAAGAAAATAATGAGAGGACATGAACTGCCTACATGAATATAATAGGATATCGTATGGGACATTATTAGAAGCATACCATCGTATTGGCATAATGGAATTGAGACAACAACTGGCTGGGTGGATGATTTAACCTGCATCCTGCAGGTTATTAAATATGTGCAGTCAAGAAAAATCTCAGATTCAAATGAAGGGGGAGAAATCTAGGCTTGAAAGGGTTTATCATACCTAAATGTAACAAAACTTCAACATTTTTGTCATCGTATATAATCTAATATTTTTTAACCATTTGATATATCAAATTGTCACCTCATTTGATGCAATTGACGTGCTATGACTAGGAAGTACCATTACCTTTTTTCCTGTATTAGCACGTGAATTGTGTCAAATGGTAAAATAACATAAGTTTGTTACACCAAATTGTAAAAGAAATACTTGATCACATACAACGACAAAATGCAAAAGTTCATCATGTTTTGGTACTGTTGACACTTTGTACCAACTACCAAGTCAGCTAAGATGTGCAGCAAAAGCAACAATGAGCAATACCTGTTATAAATTGTTGCAAAAAAATGACGAAGTTTTGAGTACATTGGAGACTCGATATTACCAAATTCCTACATAACATCACATAATAAAATTAGTGTTATTGGCCCAAAACAAAAGCTATTTATTGAAACTGTCATTTACCAAGAACGTTGCTGATCGTCCCGATGGAGAATCAAACTTGCTCCAACCAAATTTACAATAGCCAGAACCACCTTTGTAAGAATTAAAACAGAAACCGTCTCGTTACATAAATAATCGACTTTTGAACTTCCAAAAGCTATTGAAATTAGAAAATTAACATTTTAATCCCTGAGATGATAATAGCATACAACCACTTCCATGAGCATAGGAGATACAATCATATTTCATATTTAAGAACAATTTACAATTGATGTGAAAGTATTCAATTTGAAAGATACACAATCTAATACCATCAATGATTATAGCTCTGGGAACCTGTCGTCGTAATCCATAGATATCCATAAATGATTGGATCTGAGAATGTGTTCTACGATCACAAATTAAGATTGTTAGTCCCATCCAATTATACGTGATTAACTGTGCTAATCAGCACCAATGAAATAACATTGTAAATAACAGTTCTATCTTTAAATTTCATTGTATCAACCCACATTACTCATTCTTAACAATCCAAATATGATCGAAGAAGTCAGAATCTTTTCACAGAACTGAAACGATGAAATGCAAGCATGTAAAAGCGACACAGCCTGATCTAAGAGTTAGCAGACATTTATGACCGATTCAAGAATCGCAAGCAGGTTAGAAAGGGACCAAATCAAATCGAGCACAACTTTTGATCCATCTGCAGTTACACAACCATTAAAACCAACACAAATTCTTTCATCTAAATACTCATGTTTGTGATTTTAAAGAACTACAAACCATTTCTACTTACTATATACTATGCTTAATCTATTAACACTTCATAATAAGCACATATGGATCACAAAATAGGCAAACCAACTAAAAAACTATCAGTCATGAGTCATGACACCTGCAACAAATTTCACATGCTTCACATAACATATATAATCGCCGTACGACGATTCAACAACTTAACTTAACTCCCCTTTTATGCAATAATTTATGTACACGGTCTCACCCTACACTTTGTATAGTATTTTGCTTCCTAAGGTTTCATATCCTCAATATCGTAAAACAACAACTAAACCATTTGCTCCAAAACACGTGCTCCTCGTAAAACAACAACTTTACAAATTGCCTTAAAACACGCTATTGTAGCAAAACAACTTTACCAGTTTGCTTTAAAAGACGCATCGGTGATAAAACAACAACTTTACCAGTTGCTTTAAAACACGCGCTAGTGAAATTCAACAACATATTATTCAAATCCAGTACTAAAACCAGAAACATACTGAAGAGGAAAACCAGATCGCAAGTAAACTTCGGAGAAGAAGATAGAGTCCCACGGCACAAGCTGATTCTGAAGGTAATACACCCACAGCTTATCATCAGACACAATAAACCTCCACGATTTACACACCACAGCGAGTTTCGCAACCTCATTCGGTCGCAACAGCTTCACGATTTGCATAAACACATCGATAGGTATCCGATCAAACTCACCGGTGGATGACGAACACATGATAATCTGATCGGATGAGGACGATAAACGCGATGAAGATGTGTAGTTGGAATTAGTGGATGAATTTGAGCTGAATTTGCTCGAATTCGAACGGTTGGAGAGCGATTCCCACAGTTTTTTGAGCAGATATGACATCGTGAATCGGAAGTTGTGGATTGGTGGTGTGAATTGTTGGATTGTTGATGTGTTTGTGATGATTTGATGAGGTTTTTAGGGTTTTTGAATGGTGGTTGCAGTGGTCAATTGTGGCGGATTATGGTGGAGGGACTGAGGTGCCGATGTGGGTGGAAAATGGCCGTTTGATTCGATTGGTGTGGGTCCCACTTCTCGTCCACGTGTGCTTCTTTGGATACCACAAATATCCCATAATAATCAATTTATATCTGAATCTTACATATTCTTACATATTCTTAAGTATCGAACGCTTGGAGCCCCGTCTATCCTTTTATAACATGATTAAATCTGTTTAATAAAAAATATAAATTTTTATTTTTATTTTTTAAAAATAATTAAAATTAAAAGGCTATACTCTATTATTTTACATTCTTGGTTTATAAAAGTATATAAAAAAATTATAGGCATAATATGTAAGTAGTTAAATAAGTTTTTTGCATGTTTGATACGTGAGTTTTGCGCGTCATCTCTAACTTATTAAATATGATAAGATCTGTTTTGTCAGCTCTAATTGAAACTCCACCTATAGAATAGATGAGAGATATCTTACTCTTGTGTTATATCTCATTTGAACATTTATTCATTTTTGGATGGGTAAAGTCGATTGTTTGATATGTTACCAAATGACAAATCATACATCAGGAACACAATCATGTTTCATATAAAACTATACGTAGTGATTTTAACTAGTTGTTTAGTTAAAGTTTTGTCTAGATGCCATATATGCAAAGTTGAATTACGTAAAGCTAATTTTAAATCAAATGTAATGGTTTAACTAATTGGATCTGTTACTTAATAAATTTTGTATAAAATTTAATAAACACATGTAATTTTAATTATTTAAATCATAGATTCAAATAGTTTTATTTAATATTCAATATATGTAATTCTAACTTATAGGGTGTGAGTTGTATGTAATTTTAAAATTTTGTTCAAGATTTCCCAAGTTTTCAAAGATCCACATTTTTTCTTGCATCTCTCAGTATTCCCCTTTCTATCCCCTCCACCGTACACCTTACCAACCTCGTTCGACTTATTTTTCCTCTCTACAACCACCCCTCTATTCCTCCCACCACCACCTTGCAATCACAAATTCCACCACTTCCGATCAACATATAGAGAAATCTGAAAAAGGGTTTTCTAAAAGATCGATTTCAGATGGGTATCCGACTTATTTGAAGATCTTTCACTGGTTGTAGCGTATTTGAACTGATTGTGGCGGTGACCATGGCGGAAAGATGGAAACTTATGCTTAAACGTAAGCAAATTCTTAAAGAGTATGGCTATATCATAAACAATTCATCCTACAACGCCCGTTAAAGGCTTTGCGACACAAGGTTTTAGCATCATGCATTGAACCAAATGGCTAGTGACATTTATTACTTTACTTTGTCTCCTAATCCCTTTCCATCTATGTAAATGAGTCAAGTTATTAAAGAACTACTTAAGATTGTTTGTTAAAAAATAAAAATCAAATTGTGTGATACCCTACATAAATCACATATCGACCATGGACATGAGAGATGCTAAGTTCATAAGTAATGTTTGATCTTTAATATTACCAATGTGTTTTGGGCACATTGGTTGTGGATGAGTGGAGAACTTCAAAGTTAAGTGTGCTTAGGTGACAAGAATCCAAGAATAAATGATCTCCCTGGAAAGTTTTCACTCGGGCAAGCAAAACCAAATCCGTGAGCTATTAATAAGAAAAGTGGACAATATTAGTGGTGTGAAGACCCGGGTGTTACAAGTTGAGCATAAACGAGGTTAAGTAAGGGTGTTACATGTTTCTCCTTTCTAAGACCATAAATTACATATTTCTCCTTCCTTAAATATATATATTATATATTTATTAATTTCATTAAAGTTAACCTATTAAAGAAGTATTTTATATTGTTTTTACTAAGGGATTTTTATATTTTGATGTTTTGTATTATAGTTGTTTAAAATTTTTGACAATTATGTTTTGTATTTGGAGATATAACTTTGATTATTGGTTATTGTATTTTTTAACATAAAGTTGTAAACAGGATGAAATTTTGATGTTTTTATTTTTATAAAAGACTAAAAGTTAAAGAACTATGTAATTGATGGTCTTAAGAAGTGAAATGCGTAAAAATACTTTAGTGAAAATACAAGTAAAATTTGTAGAGATTTATGAAGGCTGAAGCAACCAAACACCCAAAGACCATTCTGCATGCATGCACATGAGTACTGAAGTAGAAG
>BJCM01000619.1:0-11312 GCA_018326385.1 Flaveria bidentis | reverse complement strand
TATATATATATATATATATATATATATATATATATATATATATATAAAATAAAAGATTAGTTTAACACTTGGCATAACTCTAGAGCCTCTAATTCTAATTTTCTCGTTTCTCTCTCCTATTAAATAATTACATCAAATACAAATGATATTAGTTATTTCTTTTTAGATTAAATATAGTTTTTTAATAATTTAATAAATAGGTTCTTTTATAAATATTATTTATAAGGAAAGATTTGTTAAAATAAGAAACTTTTCTAAAAGTCAACTTTTTTTAAAAATACGAATTATTCAAAATTTAGTGTTTTTAATTAATTAACTTGTTATAAACTAAAATAACTAAAAGGACACTTTTTTGAAATGATTTGTTTTGGAATAAAATGTTTGAATTTTTTTTCAATAAAATAAAAAATTTATTTTATTACTTATAATTATTACTCATAAGTAATTTCAATTGTATCGCATATCAAAATATAGTTTTATAATTAATAAATTTCGTTATTAATTATTTAATATTTATTTAATTAATCCGTGTAATACACGGGAACTAACCTATTTAAAAAAAATGATTTATCAATCCTAATTATAGACATACAACTATGTAAATCCTCTACATTATTTTCATTACTTACAAAGTTACTATAGTTTCATAGTTTTTCTTAGGCAGCAAACACAAGACCTAGCAAAATGCTAGAATTACATAACTAATAACTAGAAAAAAGAACAAGACCTAGAATCACAATTTGTCTTGATAGTTACGCCTTTTTTAGTCCAAAAAAAACAAATTATATCTGACCCAGTCTAGAATTCAATACGCCAGTTGTGATTTACCTTGATTTTTCTATCATAGCCTTCGAAAATACGATGAAAATATAGTAGTAGTACAAATAAACATTTTAGTTGACATTAAATATACCCTTTCAAACATCATAAAAATGCTATAAGTTTCTAAATTCTTATGACGTGATTTACATCGCATTAAAAAATAAATATTAATAATTCAAATTATTTACTATTAGTCGGTATTAATTCTAACTAATAATTTGACCAATATTATTTCAATTTTATTACTAATAATAGTATCAGTTTAACTGGTTATTAACTCTATTAGTGTTTTATGACGTGACACGTAAGTTGATTGTGACGTGTCATGTGACATTACTTTTTACATAATTAAAATAACACAATAGATATATCACTTAATTTTTACGTATATTTGTCTTCAAGTTACTCAACCAATAACAAAAACGTTACGTTAAATAACTTCAGAAATTGATCTTCAGTAAAAAAAGAATTAAGTAACATATATATATTTTTATTTATAACGATGTTATACGTCACGTCACGATACGAGTCACGTCACATGATGATAAAAAACTTAAGAAATTAACAAACAATTAGATTGTAATTGTTATTAATAATCAAAAGTTAAGGTTAATAATTCTAAAATTATTAATTAAAATTTAATATTAACCAACAGTTAAGATTACCACAATTTAATTTTTTAAATAGAAAAAGCATTATTAAACTATATATTTCCAACGGTTTATCATATACATTTTAAATTATTTGAATTGGCGCAAAGATCATCGAAATTTAACAAGAAGAAATCATATACAAACACACATATACACAGAGAAAAACGTCACCCTCCTGAGTTTTCTCCGGCACCGCCGTAGCACCACCACCGCCATCGCCACCACCAGCAACACCGCCACCACCACCACTACCACTACCACTGCCACCACCACCGCCACCAATGAAACAAAAGTTCCCACAATTCCGTCAACAATCCACTCGAAATAACCACTGACTCACCGGAGTTCCGACGGAAATGAGGGTCATCGTCCCCTTACAATGTGTAGTTCAAGGAGGCAGAGGTGGGTTATTTCTGGGCTCAATCATCCCATGTGCGCTATTCTACTTCTTCCAACTCTACCTGAAGCCTAAAACCCCCGACGACGACGACCCCACCACCGCACCGCCGCCGCCGAAGCTGCCGGAGATTTCTCCTCCCGGTGGTAAGTTGCAAAGGGTTCAATCACTTAGGTCGATTTGGTCACCACGTGCTGTAAATGGTCAAGCTCCGGTGTCTTCTAGGGCTAATTGTGTAATCAAACAACCTGAGTCTCCTTATTATGTTGGATTGAAGAGGGCTTCGAAGAATCCGTATGATAAATCGCGTAATTCAGATGGGATTATTCAGCTTGGATTGGATGAAAATAAGGTAGATTTCTTTTAAAATTTTAATAATTCACACTTATATTGTAATTTTATGGTTAGTTTGTGTTTTATTGTGCATACATAATATTGTGTTTAATTGCAAAACTAGCGGGAGCTCATATATGAAGTAAGTGGATGAATGGGTGTGAATAAGAAATCCAAATTTTTCTTTTTATTTGTTGAATGTGTGGTATGATTGAGAAGTTTGTAGGCATGGTTTGTCTTTTATGTGTTTTATGATTAAATATTCATTGGGAGTGTATGAATTGTAGTTGTCTTTGGATTTGGTTCAAGATTGGCTAGTAGCGCACACCAAGCGTTCGATCATTTCTCAAGAGCTACAAATAAACGGGATCACTGCTTATCATCCTTTCGACGGGTTGTCAGAACTCAAAGTGGTATTTTCTTGTAATTCTCTATTGCTTAGTTATGGTTTTCTAAGCTTTATGTGTTATTATTTGTAAAGAACTCGAAACAACAAACTTGCAATTGAATTATTTGTGTGTTATCATCATCATTGGCTCATGATTCTTCTGTACTTTCTATAAGTGATTGTATGATTTTGGTTAAGTAGAATTAGATAATAAAGTTGTATTAATACGGGCTAGAGAAGATGATGTTTAGATGTGCTTCTGTTGTTTGAAGTTGTAATAATCAATTAATCTGAATATCAAAAAGTGAAGATAGAGTAATCAGTTTCAAAATAGATCCAAGCACCCCTGAATATATGGCTCTAGGGAAGTTGTGCAATACAAAAAGGCAGTACATTAGAAGCATCTAACTAGTATAGATTTGATTTTGGTTATTGTGCCACTTAGTTTTTCTAAAGCATCCCATCTTGAAGCAATGTTTTCATTTTTCACATGCTATTAGTCGGTGCCTGTGTTGGTAATATACAAACATTGACCTAATTTGTTCATTATTATTATTATTATTATTATTATTATTATTATTATTATTATTGTTTTTGTTTGCCGTGTGACATCTGGATCGACTTGATTCAATCTAATATATACGTTTAATGAAAAATAGTCATGGTTAGTGTTAAGAGTTATGTTGATTCGTCTTCATTTTTTGCTGCTTTTATGTCTAATTATGCTAGCATGACAGGCAGTGGCTGGATTCATGTCTCAAGTGATGGAAGGACATGTGATGTTTGACCCATCACAAATTATTTTGACTTCTGGAGTAACTCCTGCCATTGAAATGCTCGTTTTCTGCCTCACAGACCCCGGAAATGCATTTCTTGTTCCCTCTCCATATTCACCTGAGTAAGTCCCCTTTCTGATGTGGCTCTGATCGGACCCTAACATACTATATTAATATTACTCCATTCTGGTTGACTTTTGAGGTCAAGCATACAACCTTTCAATTTCATGATGATATGGAGTGGTGTAAGTTTCAAGATTTTCCAATTATCACATTAAGCACCATAAACATTGCCTAGATGTAACTGAAAATGTCTGTTTATTATCATGACAACCATTTCAATTTTAAATCTTTATAGATTGCATGTTTGACCTCAAAACTGATATAGTTAGCCAGTATGCCTCCTATACATGCTAACACTTCTACACAGAACTTGTGATTATTTAGAACTGGAATTTGCAGCCTTGAAAGGGATATTAAATGGCGAACAGGGGTAGAAATTATTCCCGTCCCATGTCGGAGTTCAGATAATTTCAGCTTAAACACGGTCTCCCTTCATCGAGCATATAATCAAGCAAAATCACGTGGTCTCAAAGTTCAAGGAGTCATAATTTCAAATCCTTCAAATCCAGTTGGGAATCTTCTTACCCAAGAAACCCTTTACAATCTTTTAGATTTTGCAACCGAAAAAAACATCCATGTCATCGCCAACGAGACACTAGTGGGTCCCATTGGTGATCAAAATCAAGAATTTGCCAGTCTGGCTGAAATCATGGATTCTGAAGAATATGACAGAAAAAGAGTTCATATCATTTACGGGTTGTCAAAAGACATTGCTCTCCCTGGTTTTAATGTCGGGGTGGTTTATTCTTTCAACCAAAACGTCTTACAGGCTTCCAAGAAACTTATCAGAATCTCATCTGTTTCATCTTTATCTCAAAAATTACTTGTGTCAATGCTGAATGATTCAAGATTTACCAGAGATTTCATCAAGATAAATAGAGATAGAGTTGAGAGAGTGCGTAATCTTTTTGTTGGCTGTTTGAAAAACTTGGGCATCAAGTGTATGAACAGCAATCGCGGTTTTCATTGTTGGGCTGATATGAGCAGATTTATACGACCATATAGCGAAAAAGGTGAACTTGAGTTATGGGAAAAGCTGTTGAATGTGGCTAAAATCTATGCTACTCCAGGATCTTGTTGTCATTGTATAGAACCAGGATGGTTCAGGTTTTGTTTCACAACTTTGAATGAAAATGAGATTCCATTAGTTATGGAAAGAATTAGGAAAGTTTTGTGAAACTGTAAATTTGCAGGGGCGAAAACTGTAAAGTTCTTGGAAATTTTTGTTATTTATTTGTTTTTTTAGGTAGGAATTTTATGTTCAAATGTTGTTGTTCATGGTTTTAAATTGTATTATGTGAATTATTCATTTTATGAAAGGTGTTACCTCATGTGTTCTTATAGCTGGTCAGTAATGAATGAATCTTATTGAAGAGAAATTACATCAAACAATCAATAATGTTGATCATAAACTGAATACAAAAGAATGTCCCTGTTAATATGACCTGGATCCAATGTCCCTGCTAATATGACCCGGATCCGGATCCAGGCCTGGACCCGGCCCGTACAGACTCAAGAACCTGAACAACCTCCGCCATGCTCGGTCTTCTCGAAGGCGATTCAGATGTGCAAATCAATCCCAATTTCATTACTTGAATCAGTTCATTATCAACAAAACCGTTTAAACTTCTATCAAAACACTCTGAAGCTCTTCCTCTCTCCATCAAACCCCGAACATATTCACACAAAACAACCACCTCGGTGCCGCCAAGGCTCTCCACCGGCTTCCGCCCTGTAACGAGCTCCAACAAGATCACACCAAAACTGTACACATCACATTTGTCACTCAACCTCATACTCTGAGCCAATTCAGGTGCAACATACCCAACTGCATTGTGAAATCTGGTCAAACCGAAGTTATCTAGCATTGGCAGCAACTTTACTAACCCGTAATCCGAAAGTTTCGGCTCGTAATTCTCATCCAATAAGATGTTATGTGATTTCAGATTGAGATGAAGTATCTGAGGCCTGCAGTCATGGTGAATGTATGATAACGCCCTTGCGCTCCCAAGAGCAATTCGAAACCTTTTTGGCCAATTCAGCTCGTTGTTTCTGATACCCGAGCTTGTCCCAGGAAAACCAACCCCGTGTAGATTATCATATAGGTTTCCATTTGAGGTGAAATCAGATAAGATCAATTGCATAGTTGAAGACCAGTAATACCCTTGAAAAGTTACAAGATTCGGGTGTCTGAGAGATCCTAACCGTCCGATTTCTTGCTCAAATTCATCTTGATTCTTGATTCTTCCTAAAGCTTTGATCTTTTTCACTGCTATTGAAATCCCACCTTCAAAATCGGCTTTGTATACACTTCCAATTGTTCCCATTCCGATCAAACTATCTTTATCGAGTAAAGCTTTAGTCCCGGCTTCCCAATCTTCATATTTTGATGGCAAAGTTTTGCTAAAAAGTACCAACTTTCCAATGATCACATTAGAATCTGATGAAGCTAAAGGCGTGCTTTCAATAATCATTGCTTCATCTTCTCTCCTTCTTCTTCGCGCTTTCATGTTCAAAATGGTTATCAAACAAACTCCTATCAAGATCAATGAAGCAGCAACAATGGCAACAATGGTGGAAACACTTAATTTCCGCCTACTTGGTTCAGAATTTGTTGAATCTCCAGGACAAGATCGATCCAACGGGGCTCCACATAGCTCCGAATTATTAGAAAACACAGAGGAGTTGAAATTTTGGATTGAAAACGAAGGAATCCGACCCGATAGCTGGTTGTAGGAGACGTTGAAGTGATTCAAGTTTGACAGGTTTGTTAAAGAAGATGGGATTGACCCGGATAAAGAATTTTCTGACAGATCTAATGTTTGGATTTTAGACAGATTTCCTAAAGACGACGGTATTGTTCCGTTAAGGTTGTTTTTGTGAAGATCAAGGATTCTAAGGTAGGACATGTTGTAAAATGTTTCTGGGATTTGTCCCTGCAAAGAGTTTCCTGAAACATCCCTGTAAAATGTAACCAGATTAGCATTTAATTATCATCATGGTTAACTGATGTACAACAAAGAAAGCTTAAGGTATAACTCGACTTACAGCTCGAGAAGAAACCTGCAATTGCTTAAAGAATCTGGGATTCCACCTTCAAGATCAAGGTTATGCAGATCAAGAACTTGCAGAAGCTCAATGGACCCAAATTCTTCTGGGATTTCGCCATTTATTGAATTATTTCCCAGTTTAATCACTGTAAGTCGTTTTAAGTTCGAAATCTCAACCGGGATTTCACCATTTAACCTGTTATACCCCATGTTTATAACCTTTAAGCCACTGCATTGTGCAACAACGCCCATAGGGATCTCCCCTTGAAAACCATTGCCAGCGACATCAAAAACTTCTAAACTTTGACTACAAGTTTGAACCACTTGAATCTGTGGTTCAAACCGGTTATACGAAATGTTAAAATAGCTCAGATTTGCTAACTCAAGAACACGAAAAGGGGGATTTCCAGTGAAAAGATTGCTGCCAAGATCTAGAAGCTGTAATCTTTGACAACCTGAGATTTCTTCCTCAACACTTCCAGTTAACATGTTGCTTCTAACAGATAAATAAACAAGATTTGGGATTTCACAAATTTGTGAAGGGAATCCACCACTCAAACTGTTGAATGATACATCAAACCCTTCAAGATTCAAGCAATTGTTAATGATCATCGGAATTGGACCCGAAAGATTGTTATGTGAGAGTGAAATGAACTTTGTTTTCTCACAAAACCGAAACAAAGACGATGGAATGTGTCCTTCAAACTCATTTTTCGACAAATCAAGCAACCGAATGCTCGGTAAATCCCCTAAAAACTCAGGGATTGAACCAGATAAAGCATTGGAGCTCACATTGATCTTCCACAAAGTGGTGAGTTCTCGAAACTCCGGTGGGATGTTTCCGGTGAATCTGTTCCCAAAGAGTGTGAGAATCCTAAGGGATTTCAACTCCGACAATGCCGGAGACAACACACCTGCTAAACTAGTGTTCCACAACACAATCTTATTCACATTCCCAAAAGAATCACAAAACACACCACTGTAATCTCTACACTGATCTGCATTCAAATCCCATGAACTCAAACTACCGTAAGGGTCACTTGTGATGTTACCTTTGAATTGAAGCAAGATCTCTTTCTCGGTGGCTGCTGCAGCCTCCGGCCACCGGAAAACCACCACCAAGAGAACACCGGCGGTCAAGTAGCAGCATTGTTGCAAAAAGCTTCTCATTGATTAAAGATCGGAGCAAATGTCGATAACTACTAGACTGCTACTGTGTGTACCCATTTGTCAAATCGATTCAAAATTTGATGATATTGAAATCGTTAATGGATTATCGGAACCAACATTGAAATGCAATTATCACCAACGTTTGACGACTGCAAATCGGTCAAAGAAACAAGATTTGGGGGCTAAATTACTACTTCGTGGTTCAATTTTGCAGAAATTGAAATGGGTATTGAAGAATAAGCAAAAAGGTTCAGATTTTGGATGAATTCGCTTGTGGGTAGTTGTTGGATCAATCAATGGTCAGGATTAAATTGGGTTAGAACTTAGAACCCTAGATGAATCTTGAAGAAGAGGGGACATTAGAAGTTGAAGAAATGAGATTGGTGTGAGTTCAGGGGAGGACGGTGGTGGTCCACGGTGGTGATGCGGTGGCAACGGCGGTGATGGTGGTGGTGGTGATTCTTAGAAGTTTAAAACATATACTAATGATGATCTTGTTTGTTTCCTACAAAAAGATGGCTGTCTTCACATACTCTGGTCATCTTCTGCTCATTAAATTTAAGGCTGGTGAAGATGGGAATTTTGTTATTAAATTACATTTAACAAACTATGAATAAATATAGAATTAATAAAAAGAAAAACATTAAGGTGTTTGTCTTAACTTTCGCTTATGCAAAGGCCGAAAGATTTTAGATCGTTTGGTATATAAACGTATGCAGTTTACTCTATACTTTATACAACAGTCTGTTTCTTACTACTTAAATCTATGATTTTATTATCACAAATTAATATAATTATCGGTTGCCGAATGAAAATAATTTTTAAGAATTATAAAATTAAAGGATATAATAAGTTGGAAAGATGTTAATGGAGGGTGTGTGTACCAGTTCAGCATTTATTCCCCTCACCAACCCAAGCCAGCACCACCATGTTGCCGTTACCATCAACCTTTGTCAAATATATAGGTCGAAAAAGTTTTATTTGATGCAATTCATAACTATCAACCAATCATTAGTATGACTTAAAAGTTATAAAAAAGTTGGTTATCATTTTATTTTAGTTTCTTATAACTCACGATAAAGGTTGCTGAGATCAATTTTATGAAAATTAAAAGTGTTGATCTTGTTATCAATTTGGTTATTTTATATTTTTATGTTTCATTTATGAGACCCATTGAACTAAACTTAAAAACTATATGAAACCATAATTTCATTTCAAAAAGTGTTTATGAATTAAATTAAAAAACGTTAATATTTCTATGTGTTAGTTTATATTAAGAATAAAGTAAATATATATAATTTATTATTAAAAAAAGACAAGAAATGAAACAATTTTTGAAAGAGATAGTATTTAGTTTAGCTATTCATGAATGTGCATCAATGTCTTTCCGGTTGTCAAACAAATTGATTTATGTACAAGAGGCCCAAATGTAAATCTTAAATTAAAAAAAATGATATTTCTTTTTGCAAATAAACTACTCAAACATGGCGCTTGTTAAAAACCAACTAGCACCTAGTGTCGTTCAACTCACACTAGCCGGTCTGACTAGATGGTCCGGTGCGATCAAATTTTAATTAACAACATATGTATAACTGTTCATCTTAGTATATTTTTCTTCCTAAGCTGATCTAAAATAAAACGATTATTTTATATATCGTAAAACAATTTTAACTGATTTCAAATACTTTTATTAAAAAGCTAGAAATAAAAAGAATTATATTAAGAATTTAAATCTAAATATATTAACTTTTTTAGTCAAAAGTTTGCTTAAATTCTTGAAATAACATACACTAAAATACAACTATCAAACAACTGCCGTCACGTTTTGCACATGATGACAAACAATAATTATATGTATTTCTCACGCAATAAAAAGAAATATATAAAGGTATACTACTCCTCTCTATTAGGCTTTTTTGGCTTATTTGGTTTGTGTATCGTGTTTGCTTAGCTCTTTTAGATTAATCGTCGGGTTATTTCAAATATATATATAAATATAAAAATGAAAACGTTTGATTAATATAATGTGTGTACCCTTGGATTCCTGAAATACAAAATGCCAAATACTGAAAGCAAGTTTGCTTTATTCGGTTTCTATTTTGACTGCATCTCAATAAGACAAGTAGAATTACACTATATAAAACAATAGAATAGAATAATAGATTGTAACGTATAATTAAAAACTATATGAAACACGACACACAAATATTCAAGTTTTAGGTTGACGTTACATAGGTTGAGGTTGAAGTTGTTTTGCTTCTGCATTGGATGATATGTTATATGTATGGCTGGTTTTGTAGTTGAGTTTGATGTGGTTTTGTAGTTGAGTTTGATGTGGATATGTATACGTTGTATACGTTGTATTATAGCAACAATAAAAAGAAGATAGTTCGTGTATGTATTGGGTGATTCTAGTAATATGTCGAGTTTACTCTAGACATCCTATAAACTTTACACAGGTAATCGATGTATGTACTACATGATATTCTCAATGTTTCAATGCATTTGTCACAGCTTTCTTTATTATGGTAAAATTCTAGTGGGGTTTGAACCAGAATGATGTGCATGCTTATCAACTTTTACATTTTTATTACATAGTTAATAGCATACTACTAGGGTACTTTTGTGAAATGTTAAAACATCTATTACACAGTCAAAATATACAAACACTTTGAGGTTCTTTATGCTGCAAGAACATGAATCCCCACTCTAAAATCATTGCTAAAATCATAGTATACGTCGCTCAAACTTGCAATTAGTGATCGTCGATATTGGAATAGATTAGTTACACAACATCATTCTTGTGTAGATCAAGGTAGATTCTGGAAATATTGTATCTATAAATATATTGTATCAGTGAGAATGAAATCACTTTTGAAACCATATCAATTATGTTATGGTATCAGAGCCAAAATCTTTGATTTACTAGAATCTTTTTCATCCTCGTGAACATCCAGCCGACCCTAACCATTATCATCAACTTTCTTCTATTAGATGTTCTTCTTTTTTTCTTGTTTTTTTCACCTATCGATCATCCTTCTTATTTTCTCTATTCCACATGGATAAACTATATTTTGTAATTAACATTCGTAACTTCATCCACTTGTTGGGAATGTTTTTCGGCCAATGAAGAAAACCCAACAAATACCCATTTGTATGGCCCATTATCATTAGTCCACTAGGGTTATGATAGAATAAAAGTGCAGGAATTATAATTAGAATAATAATCAATACACACAAAGTTGAATACAAGGGTTTGAAAGAGTTTTGAGGAGAAAAGAGAATTCCCGTGACTTTCTGCACAGTCTCGAAGATCTGTCTTTTCCCGGAGATTGAACGGTTGGATCATCGTGAAATTTGGAAAGAAGCTTCACAACACCTGGGCTTCGATATCCAACGGTTGGTTTCGTTAAATCAGGTCTGGAAGTCGGGTTTTACAGCCTCTGTTCGCATCTGCAGATTTGGTGATATATCTTCTTCTTCTTTGTCATTGATTGCATATACTTGATGTTACTTGCTTCCAAGTGTATGATGATTGTTGTATGCCTCTAGTGTATCTAGAGAGGACCTTGTATTGCTCTTTATTTTGGTGATAGTGGA
>BJCM01000618.1:0-13427 GCA_018326385.1 Flaveria bidentis | reverse complement strand
TATATATATATATATATATATATATGAAATTGGTTATGTGAAAACCACAAAGTTATATGAAAACTAGAGAAAATCAATGAAATCGGTAACATAACTTATAAATTTTTTATCATTGCCCTTTATATTTGTGTGTGTTTATATATAAACAAGGGTATGGATCAAATGAAAAATCATTGCATAGTTTTACACATACGTCACGTGTAGGTTACGTATACGTAACCATTTTTCATTCGGCATTGTGTTACGTATACGTAAGACTCTTCATTCTTTTATTTATGATCAACATATATGTAAAAAATGAAATAACATTTTAACAATTAAAATAACATAAAATTTATGAATTATGTAATTATTTTCCTTGGTTTTCACATAATTATTGGTTTTCTTAAGAAATCCCATATATATATATATATATATATAATATTAGTTACTTTTTTATATATTCCTTAGGCTTATGTATCCCTTGTTAAAAATCATTTATTCCACTGTTTAATGCTTTCGAAGAGCATTATACGGACCATATAATCAACGTGTGTTTACTTTGGTTAGTTCTTCAATACTCATCATGGGTAGAGTTACTCTAATCAACTTCGGTGTTATCACTTCATATCCCAAGTAGATCTTGCGTCATTTGTGACCAATTTAGGATATACTAACGAATATAACCTAGAAAAACAATAGTGTTCTACGTTAATAATCTAAATATTGGAAGTTAATAATCTAGTCAGTTTGAAAGTAAAAAATGAAAAAAAAAATGGAAAGGTGAAATTGAAAAACTTGAAAATTCAATTAATTGAGTTGATCATATATTCAGCATGTTTTCAGAAGGTGTTTTAGTATGATGATGAGTTTTTTTAGTTAGTATTAAGATGGTATGTTTTTTAGTTTAGTATTTAATTATTTTGTTAGTAATTTATATCAACAAATTGGTATCATAGTCTTGAAAGCTTAATCACCCTTGCTCCCCAAGGTAGATCTATGATCAGTTCCAAGGGGAAAAGAAATCAAAACGCAACAAGATATATCGATTTTGAACTAACCACGAGCAGATTTCAAAAATCAAAAAACATCAAAATAGACTGATTTTTTTCTCGTCCTTTGAAGATCAGCAACAGAATACATTAACATCAATAGTAGCTTAAAACAATAGAACATGTTGTGCTGTAATCAAAGTAACAGGAAATAGATTTTTTCTGTTGATTGCGACAAGCAAAAACATGTGATAGAGCAGGTGTTATCGGTTTTCTCTGTGAACAGCAAGGATATAATTCGGGTTCAAAAGGGTGACGAAATCACCAGATGAGAAGGTAACACAGGTAATTACAGATCAACAGAAGTAAGTCGGGTTCAAATTTTAAAATCCATGTGAAAGAGCAAGATAGCAAAAGAGAGAGGATATAAGTAAACAAGGAGGAAAGAAAGGGGAAAAAAGAAAGGAAGAAACAAAGAAAATGAAACCTATGCATAAATTCATAATACCCCGCATGAAAGCATATAAAGTGGTGTGGTTATAGTTTGAAGCAATTAAATGCTTATTTTCAAGTGTTTACTGGGCTTATTATCATCCTGATTAGATTGCTACAAGCAGATGCAGACATGCGATTGCTGAAGTTACACAATTAAGCCAATTTCAGATGACCAAATGAAGTTGAAAACTTGTTTCAGCTTTCAAATCTGGACTTCTATAACGACTTTTGACGTCTTCCAACATCAAAGTGCATATCCAAGAGGCCCGTTATGCCAGCTTCAATCTTTTGACCAACTTTGACCGGGCCAACACCTTTTGGGGTTCCTGCATATTAAAACAGAAAATGCTAAATAAAACAGTGAGAATTTTGCATCTCGATTGTATCTTTTGGCAAATGACATTTCAAGTTATTAAAAGAAAAGATCTTTAACACTTCACTTCATGTCGTCATCAGCTTTGGGAATCAACAGTATACTGTTTCCAGCAAATATAAAGATACCTGTTAGGATGACATCGCCTTCTAGAAGTGTCATAATACTACTAATATGACTGATCAAATATGGGATCTTGAAAATCATATCCGAGGTTGATCCTTTTTGCCGTATTTTTCCATCTACCTGATGAGTAAAATGTTAATGTGCATAAAAAAAAGTAAGAAAGATTGCTTTTCAAATTCAAAACTTATGTGCTTAAATTAAGAATATAAATTGTGAAAGCAGAACTACAAGTTAATAACAAAAAGGTTATAAAAAACTTTCATATGTTGATATTTATTTTGAATCTGGAAAGTGCAAGGCTTGACATCTAAATATAAAAAGTATGTTATTAAAGAACAGAGCCCTTCACATTATGTACCTTCAACCACAATTCCAAGCTATGAGGATCTGGCACCCTTGATAAGGATAGCTGCAACAGAATTATATTTTTCCATCACTGATATACCATAACAGAATCCTAATAAACAAAATAAATTGAGTAACAATAAGAATGAAAACTTTCTGATTCATACAATGGAGCTGATTGGAGTGAAAGTGTCCTGTCCTTTAGCAACAGTCCATGGAAGACCTGCAGACTGGCATGTAAAATATGTTAAAGAAAATGTTTCTATATTAACATTGTACCTTCTGCTATTTAAGTAGTACTTGGTGTCGTGGAGAAAGTAAATGCCTATATATAAGCCTATGGGTTACTCCCTCTATTGCCAATTGGTTTTAGAGTGGAACCATATGTGGGAGTATAAGTTGTGCATGTAACCTAAGTGTTTGCCCTATCAAGTGGTGTTAGAGCTACGACTTAGGTTGTATGTGGATAGCACAAGTGCGTGACCCTAGTTTGACCCAATACAGCAATAGAGAGAGTAGATCATTCTCTTAACTTGTCATCGCCTCTAAGAAGGTGGATGCAATAGCAAAAAGCCGATCCAGGTGTCTTGTACTAAAAGTCCTCCTAATGTGGACCTAGTCAGGTGTTGTGTCCCCGCGAGTATAACGAATCAAATGGACTATCATTGGAGCTGAGGCTCAATGGACATGGAATTAAGGGGAGGATTGTGGGGTGCGAATCCAATCTCACCCCAAAGATAAGAGAAAGTAAATGCATATATATGAGCCAATGGGTTACTCTCACTTTTGCCATTTGCCAATTGGTTTCAGAATTTAGTATGGAACCTCACGCAGGCTTATATGTTGGATATGTGGGTTTAGTAGCGCTCCTATTACTTGGTGTTATACCAAGTAATTTTGTTGGTGTAAAATCTCCTCCCTTCCAAAACATTCAATAGTAAGAAAATTCTATAACATGATCAATGTCTTTGCAGACTGAAGTCCTAGAATGAGTGGGAATGAAGTGTTCACATGAATAAATCATGTTAAACATTACATTAATTAAGACTCCAATGATTCTTGGAAACTACAACAACAACAACCATACCCAATAATTCTCACACATAGCAAGGTATTGGTGGGTGGTGGGGGACTCTGGCAACAACCCTATACATTAAAGAAATGGATCAAATTGTTTAGTGGGATTTTTAAAACATTTCCCTTTAGATTGTATGCCTGGTAAATTTTCTAAGTGTCACGCAAAAGAATACTTTCACCCTCATTCAATGTATGCATTTCCCTACTACTAGACTAAGGCTACCAATGTTGTGTGACATGTTTAGTACTGTATTTCAAAAATATAAGGCATGGTTTACATAAGAATCTGGATATCAGGAAAGCTTAAGTACCTTTGCAGAAGCCTGGATTTCCCGTGCAGTCATATCCAGTGCAAGCGCATAGCCTGAAATGAAACAAATACCCAACTTTGACATCATGACTATGTTCTACAAAGAATCCTCTTTTTGGTCCTTTTTTTATTCAGTTCTTCTGTGACAGTCATACTTGGAAATTAAGTTAAGATAAAAGATAATGCACTTAGGTCTCTGCTACTTCATATGTTTCAGTAAACCCCCAACAACCAATGCCAAAATACATGAAACTACAGGTTACAAACAAGCATCAATAATTCAAAATCCACTTAGTCCCTATTACTAGCATCCAACAACCAGTTTAAAAGCCCTCTTAACCATCTCCTTGTGCAGAACCTATTAACGAATCCATTGAACTTCCATAAGTGAACTGTGATGTGAGTTTATTGAGCCAAAATCATACCCTAATCGAATGCTTAACGTTACAAACAGCATACTGCATACAGACCAACAATCTAATACCTAAAATCCAAATATCAAACTCTAGAAGGGGAAATCTATTACAGATTATGATATCAGATCACAATCTCATTACCTCCGATGTAATCCATAGCAGTAGCTTCAGGAACATCACGAGCCTTTTTACTAATAACAACCGCCAATTCCACCTCATGATCGAGCGATTCCAACGGATGCGGCACCTCGATCGTTCCACCATTCGGCAAGTACGAAGACGTCGGTTTCATAAACAACACAGGCTCCTGTACTTATTATTATTATTATTATCGCAGATAAAGCCATAACTCATAACACACGCATTTCACATAATCGATGAAATTGTATATGATAAGGAAGATCGGATCAAACAAAACCTTGGGGACGGCGTTACCGAGCTCTTTAGCATGGGCGGCGTAGTTCCGGCCGACGGCGACGATCTTAGTTCCGACGGTTAGTAGTTTGTCCATGGTAATTTACAGTTTCCGACGACGGAGATGGGTGATAGTGTGATAGATGCAATGTATCTTTTTCAATGTCAGAGATAACTAGTCAAACTTTACTTCTTTTGTTTTTTTAACATAAAATGTTGTTCAGGATGATAAATGTTTAGGACGATAAATGTTTAGGATGATGAATGTTGTTTTAACATAAAATGTATGATATTTTTGTTTTAATTGGGTTTATTTATATTTTTTAATCAGGAACACACTCTCAATCTTTCATAAGAAAACTCTTTACCGGAAAACATTTAGCTCAATTTTTAAAAGGGCGTTTGGTTGCAGGGAATGAAATAGTTAGGAATGGAATTGAAAAACTAATATAATTTTCAAGTAAAATTATGTTTGAGTGAGTAATGAAACGTAAACCCAAGGGAATGTTTCACCTCAAATTTTTTTGGTTGTGAGATTTCAAATTCCCTCTCTAGATGGAAGGATTTTGAAATCGTACAACCAAAAGAATTTGAGATGAAACATTCCCTTAGGTTTATTTTTAATTGTTCATTCAAACACAATTTTACTTGAAAATTATATTAGTTTCTCAATTTCATTCTATTCTTTCCAATCAAACGCTACCTAAGTATTTTGTTTAGCATAAGAATCGAACCTACGACCTCTCTTATTGAAGTTAAACTTTACTTGCATTTGGACTGGTCCATAAGTTAAGAAAGCCCATTTTTAATGCTCTGTGGGCTTAGTTGAAACTATGGGCCAACACTTGAGTATTTTATATTCTTATAGTATCTGACTATTCAACACATTTGGGATTTATATAAAGACGTACGAGATGGACAAGAAAACCCTACTTGGAAACCGAAACTAAAGACCAGTTCCAACACGTAGGTTTGATCGGTTCTTAATATTATTCGGTGGTAGACCGAACCGAACCGATTACAATCCGATTCGACGTGATTTAAGTCCATTCATTTCCCTTGGTCAAACCGATTTTAACCGAATCGGTTAAAAAAAACAGTTTTAACTTTATTTAGCTCGAACCAGTTTCAAACATGATTCGTACACAACATATGATTTGAATGAAAAGTTTAATTCATTATGTATGAAGAAATTTAGGTCAAATAGGGTAACTTTATAAAGTTGATAGCAAAGTTTGAACTGGTGCTTGAATCAATTCAAGTTGTCTTATTTTCAACATCTTAAATGTACGAAGAACATAAATCTAAAAAGATAACGTGTCAAATTAATGTAAAATTATTGACTTTTATTGTTAGTATATAGAACTTTCAAGTTATGCTACTAAAAGTTGATATGTTATTTTTCTACAATCATTCACACTATTCTTTTATGGATGAAAAAAAAAAGTTGTTTCGGTCAACGTCAACAGCTTTGGCTCGTTAATTGCTATCACTAACAAAAAAGTTAGGAATAAGATACCATAACAAACAACATTTGTAATAATGTCTCCCAAATTGTTAAGTCGAACTCAATTCCTTAAAACACATTAACAGAACATACTTTTGTTGGAAAATATTAATAGTGGAATTTTGCTAAAACTTGTTTTGAATAAATTGTCATATATACCCCCTTCGTATCACCGCTTAACTTTTTAATAAAATTTTTATTATCTTTTAGCTTTCTTTATGTAACATATCGCCCACTTAATATATTATATTAAATAAAAAACTTTCAATTTATTTTATATTTTATATTTTATTGTTTTTACTTGTATTAATATAATTATATTAGTATTAGCATTAATATTATTACCTATAAATGAAAATGAAATTTAAAATCTACTGTGTCTATATAGCGTTAGAGGTATAGATGAGCCAAGTCGACTTTGAGCTACTAGGGATCAGCTAGGATAATGCTTAAATCAAGCCAAACTTAAACGCGCTCGAGCCCGGTTCATATATCAAATTTGAGCTAGTTCGCGACCTTAACCAAGTCTTTCATTACATTTTCTTATTTAATTTATTTAAAATAATCTTATATAAGCCCACCCGATCATCTCCACTATTCGAATACGAAACTCAAAACCACCATCAGAAGGAAACTAATCTTAAGTGAGAAAATCTTCTAGTAGGACTTGAACACAAGACCTTTTCTATTCTTAATGAAGTTTTAGAGTATCTCATATCAACCACTTAAGCTAATGATTATTGATTTTATATAACTACATATTGTATTTCAAATTTTAATAAATAATTAGCTAATATATATATTATGTTATTTTTAATACATGTATAACACTTTTGAAATGCTTTTATACAAACTTTTTTATTTTTCAAAAGCGTTTCAGATTTTCTTACAGATATGTTTTCAATAGAAGTGTGCTTGAACCTTTACAATAAGAGATCAAGAAGTGCCATAAAAATATATTTGTATAAATAATTACTTTCTTTATATAGAAGTTGTTTGAACCTTTACAATGAGTGGTTTTAATATTATAATGTTTTCATAGAAGTGTGTTTTATAAAAGCGTTAATTATGTCTTTGACTTCTTCAACACAACGTGACCCGTTAGAAAATACATGCCACTCATTTTGATCAAAAAGTTTATATTAAAGAACTAAACTAACTCAAACTTTCTAACGAGGTATAATATATTAATAGAGGCTTAAGTGCACTCCCCATGAAAGCAAACAAACTGGGTATGGTTTTAGAATTAATGAATATATTATTTTGACGTATTTGTTTTTAGTTATGCTTCGGTAATCGATATATTTTATTTTATTTAAAATCGAGCCGATTCAGTGTCATTTGAAATTTTTAGTTTTCTTTATTTATTATACTAATTTGTTTTCCTTTTCGATTATTTTCATACATAATGGTTTATAAATTTTGAACATGAGGTTACCACATTTTAGTCTGTATTGTTTTGTCATAACTTTTAATTTTAAAGTTGATTTGTTTCTCTCACTTTTATACGGGAGTTCACATGTTTGAGTCCCTGCCCCAACAATTTTTCTTGTTGTTTTGTTTCTCTCACTTTTATGTTTTTTACGAGACGTCATAGGTTTGTGTGACATATAGTTGTGCGTGACATAATTAAAACACTTTCATAACTTAATTACTATTTTATAGATTTATTTTATTTATAAATAACTGAAAATCATCAACTTAGCTTCAACGTTTATGTTTCTTTTTTCTTTTTCTATCTCTAAATATTACAACATGGTTAACGGTGGATATTTCAAAAGACCAAGAATAAATAAACTATTTATATAATACTAATTATCAACTTATTTATGCATTATAGTTTGTATATTATGTTTTATAGATTGTATCTTATTTTGTTTGTTTCTTTATTTTTTATTTTTAACCTTATAGTTTTCATATTTTACATTTAAACACAATACTTTTTTATTTTCAACTTTGGTCTCAATACTTTTAAACTTATACAATCTTTTTGTTTTACATCTCAGACTAAAATTTTCGAGTTAACATACAGTCACATGCATATGTTGTTTAACGTTTTTACATCTATTTTTTTCTGTTTCACGACAATGTTGTGTAATACATTTCGTTTTAATTAATACGCATTAACACGCCACAACACAAATGCATGGTTTAAAGTTTTTACGTTTAGTTTTTGTTTGGTTTTTATTTCTTTTCTTTTACGAATTTTTTTGGTATTGATAGTTGCTAGCAACATTATGACATTGATGTTGTTCGACGTGGTTTTACGCCCACAACGCAACACGTGGAGTTAAATACTAGTTTTTATTAAAAAGGAAGAAGAAAGAGGATTTGGCAAAAGTGTCCAATAAAGAATAATGCGGTGATGTAATGCGAACACGTCTTAATGCACGTGTACCGAATTGAAAGGGCGCTTTTGTCATATTTTCTCTCATATTCTCTCCAAACAACTCTTCCAACAAACTTTGGCCTTTATTTATTAAAATTAATAAATTAAGCGTATTTAAATCCCAATTAAACGGATTTATATTTTATAGGCTAGTGTTACAGTAAAAATGGTTTTAATTTAGAAATGTTAAGAAAGTATTTAAGTTTAACATGTGTCATTTTTATGGTTTTTAAATTAAATGATATTTTGGTCATTGTATCAAATAAATTGTATCAATCTAATATATAAGTTATTGTGTTTAATATGTTAACTAATTGTGTCAAATATCATATTATTATGTCAAATAATTTTTATTATTTGTTATATGTATTTTTTATTGTGTTTTACGTTTTATACACTATCATGTTATTTTGTCATTGTTTTCATATATTATATGAATTTGTTTTTATTTTATTATTATGTTTTATAATAAGTACAGAATAACTAAAAGCGAATGATGAAGTACAAGAAAAAAAAGAAAACAAAAGATTTACGACAAAACGAAGAACTTCTAGAACGTTAAAACTACCAAGTCACAAATCACTAAGCCGCACCCTAAGAAATCAATATTCTTAGAAATATCCATAAAAAGAAAGCAAATGATGAAAAGAGAGATCGGTGAACTACAACAGCAAGTTGAAACAAGAACTTTTGATATAGGTACTTGAAAAAGAAATAAAATAATCCAAGACTAAATATGTTAAATTAATGCTTCTACAACAAGCTTCATAAGTTGAAAAGGTAACAAAGAAGGCTAATTAAAGATATAGCAAGATTCATTAGTTCAAATTAAAGCAAAGAAGGAAAATCCAAAAGCCCTGAGCACCACTTATCGTCAAACCCACAGCAAAAAACAAGTTTAAAGATTGTGAGATGTACATTAAAGACAAGATTGAGATTCTCATTATAAGAGAAAATGGTGATGTTGAAAATCTTGATGATCGAATAAATTATTTGGTTTATATGAGATCTTGCTAAGATTCCCCTAGTAAATCCTAGTAATAGTTAAAATGGATGAGAATGTGAAAAAACTAATACACACATTAAAAATAAATGATTTTTAGTCTAACTGGTTAAAGTGATGTATCCATGCATGTAAATATTAGAAGGTCATGGGTTCAAGTTTCATTCTAAACAAAATGCTCAGAGTTGAACCAGTGGGTTTTCTCAGCAATGGATATTCAACCTAAGAGGGTTGGGGATGTGATCTCGGCTGGAAAACGGATAGATGGACTCGATTAATATAACATTTATCCTCCGAATCAGGATCGCACATTTACTGTTCAAAAAAATACACAAATCAAAGAAGCACATTATGATGAAATCATGAGTTGGACCTACAATGTAACTTACAATTTCTACCCTTTTATAAATTAGAAGAGATGGTTTGAAGTTAATGGAAAATAATATTGGAGGTATGCCCTTTTATAGACATCAATAACATATACAAATAATGATCCTAGTGTAACTAAAACTTCTCCGCCAAGAAGTTGAAACAACTAAATTAGGTTTTGTTATCATCATGGTAAAAAGATTGATGACCAGTTACAACTAAACCGTCAGATCATAGAGGGTAGTTGATCAGCAAAACTAAGAAGTCGCATATCTTGCAATCATAAAAACGTTTGAGTGACATCCACTGATATCAAGCAATATTTGCTGCTAGTCATGTCGCCACTATTGGAGCTTACTCGTCAATAACAACCGATCAATTTTAATATTAATTATTAACGAGTATTAAAGACACATCACAGATGATCAACTGAAGTCAAAGCACTTAAGGCATGATCCACTTATATACATCAACTAACTAGTTGTACACGGTGACGGTTATGGCATCTCTACTCGTGTTGCTAATGTGGCAAAGTTTTTTTTGTGAAATGTTACATGTTTTTTTCATATGATGTCAACAACAAAGAGTGCATGCTTTTTATTTATATACATTTTGTATTGTAGTGTAATTTAAAATTTGAAATTCTATGTGCGAGCTAAGGTATGTTCATCAAACTATATAATGAGATCATACTTTGATGGGGAGTCTTACCACATTATAATCGTCATTCTTGTGATTTATAAGAATCTTTTTCAGGTTTCGAAGCATGATGTTCAACTTGTATGTTCTATATTTGTGTTTTCTAATTTGATTGTTTTGTTCTTAATCAAATTTCAAACATCAAAGCAACCCAGTTTGTTTTTGTGTTAAACTATGAGATAATAGAATTAGATTGTATAGAGAACAAGTGAAAGAAGTGAACCTCACACGACACGTATAACAACATACACAACTTATACGAGTTAAAAAATATCTCATTTGACTCGTACAATCATACGACCGTATAATATTTTAGTGGCTCGTGTGCGTATAGCACGATGACCCGAAGTGGTAACCCCACGTCACCATAGGCTACACCGCAAGAATAAACTTCGCATGGGGTTCTGCCCCACAATAAGAGAGTCTTTTCTTGTTATTTACTTTTTCTTATTTCTCTTTAGGGTGAACCTCATATTATTTTTTGTACCCTTAAAAGGATTTACTTTTAAATAAAATGTTCATATGTGTTTTTAACAAGCTTGAAACAACGTAAATTCTTTTTAATAAATATTTTTGTTTTGAGGACTATTAAATATTGTTTGTTTGAATACAAATATATTATTATCAGTGATATTTAAACTATTACTATTATATTATTATTGTTTTATGATATCTTTACTGTTTCTTAATATTTAGAATTAATATTATTTATATTAAAAATTAAAAAAACATTATTAAGGATGAATATAACATAGGTTGACATATGACAGTAAAAAATAAAAGACGATAGTGATGTGACTTTAATATGATAAAGGTGAGTGAAAGTTATAAGGGAGTGAGTGTTATGTCGTGATTTCTTACTTGGTATTGAAGACTTTAAGCGGTACTATAGGTGGGGGTGGTGTTTCTGTTGGTACCGTCGTGTTAAATCACATTTCAACATGCAATCTCAAGCCTCTCTATATTGCACCTTCTTTCTTGCATCTTCGAATTGGAAACGAATATGACACTCTTCATCTCAAATACATCTCGAAGTTCTCTTTCACACCCACTCCACTCTAAAAAGACGTCCTTATATATTCCCAGTGCGATTATATGAAAAACAAACATAATTAAAAGTATATTTTACTAAACATACTTAGAAGATTAACTTTTATAACGACTCACATTTATCTAATCTACTTTTAATTATACATCTAAACCATTTTACATCATCTTATAATAAATCAGACTAACTCATGATATTAACAAAACCTTCACAACTCTAAAACCAAATTTATCACCAGTCCCAACCACCCACCCATTTAAAAGTTAAAAGATTAGTTTGAATATAAAACTACAAATGTATGATATTATTATAAATTATAAATGTGTTAAAAAGGTCAAATTCCCCTTTATCATAAACAAAACACCCATATACAGACTCCTTCAATTTCAACACGCAAGAAAGAGAAACCAGACAACAACCATCTTCTCCTCTTGTACTATATGGCGCCTTGGTAAACTAACACTCATAAACCATCAACATTCAACAACAAACACCCACAAATTCACACACTTTCACCCTAAAGATTCACACACCTACACCAATTTCAATTTTCAAGAGAGAAAGAGAGAGAGATTGTGTGAGGGTAAAGAAACCCTCAAATAACCTCTTCTTTTTCTCACCAAAACGCGATCGGAAACAACCCAATTGCATTTCTTCATTCTTTACACGAGTTGGGCTCGTGGGGTTTCATCACTTTCACTGTATAGTGTTAAAAGATTAGATTTTTAGATTATTAGACACACAATTTTATGATTTGTATAGTTATTTATACAATATACTTGTGATCGTGTAATGGAGATGTCACAGTCCGATCCGATTGCTGAATGGGGGTCATCAGGTGGGCAAACGGGGCTCGAAGGTCGGTGATTAGTGAAATTGAATTCGCACATTTCGATTTTGATTGATATGAATGTTGATTTGGGGTTTTGATTGTTGGTTTAAATGCAGAGCCTTTGTGGCAGTTAGGGTTGGAAGGTGGGTTGGAGTCGTACCCTGAACGGCCAGATGAGCCTGATTGTATCTATTATCTGAGAACAGGGTTTTGTGGGTATGGTTCTGGCTGTCGGTTTAACCATCCTCGTGATCGTGGTTCGGTAAATGTTCGTTGAATTTGCATCCTTTGTAATGTGTTTTTGTTGTTGTTTGTTGATCAAAGGAAAATTGATCTTGTGGCTTGATGGATCTGTGTGGGAATTGGGTGCTTTATGAGTGAATTTGTGAAGTTTTGGTTTAGTGTTTATGTGATTTTCCAAATTGATATGAATTGAATGGTTAAAGTTAAAGCTGTTTTGCAGGTTTTTCGAGCTATGGGGTCTAGTGGAGAAGAGTACCCTGAACGCCCTGGTGAGCCCGATTGTCAGGTACTGAATTGAACTAGTTACTATTTCAAGTATTGGCTGAGTCTTGTTGTATATTTGTGGATATTATTATTGAGGATATAGATTATAGAATCATAGATTGTTCATATATCGCGATACAATCTTGTTGATTGTTTTTACTTGTAAAATATGGTTTCTTTACATTTGGAAGGATGCTGCTGCGCCACGCTGTTTAACTTATAGTTGCATTTCAAGCTTTGGTTATAAATAGATTTATAACTAAGTTCGTCTTTTACACTACTTCCAAAACCGAAATTTCACTTGATCATTTGTTTGTTTCTCTTGTGGAAACCATTCTCATTATAGATCATATGTGAGACTGATACATACCCACTGGTATACTCACGCCGAAAATCCGGAGTTAACAGGTCAACTACGGATGACAACAAGCAAGACCACTCTCTTTTAAACTTCTTATTTGACCCGTTCTTTGGAGGGAAAATAGAGGCAGTGGGGAAACAGTTCATGGACTTCTTTTTAGGACCAGTTACTTAACCGTTTATGGC
>BJCM01000617.1:0-13881 GCA_018326385.1 Flaveria bidentis | reverse complement strand
TTATAACAATACGAGTACAATTTAGATTATTCTTGCACAATGATAACGATAATAGCACGTTTTCAACGATGATAAAGTACTTTATAAACTCATTGTTAAGGCTATATATTTCTCATTTTCTTTCTCAAAGGATTGGTACAATTAATTTGCCCTCCTCATTATATTTTAACAAAACTTCAAAAGTAATTATTTTCTCCAAATATGCATCTATTTCTCATATCCACAAATAAAAATGAAATCTCATTATTCTAATACCTATATTTTAATCATTATTGTGAGTAAAATCAAACGTAAATCAATCATGAGTATTTGATAATTACGTCACTGAGACTGTTATTGATGGTAATGAAGATTAAAGTTAGGATTGTTACCGACCAAATTAATAATATAGATTATTATCGGTTAATACGTAATAGTTTGGATTGTTAAAATACAATTAAAACCCTCTTTTATAAATAAAAAATCTCTCAATCTCCTTCTAATTTACGACCAAAAAATATTAACTATGGTTGTACAAGTCTTTCACAAAAGTCTCCCTATTGAACGTTAACGAGCTCAATCTGCATTAAGCCTGCATTAGATCTGCGTATCAACCCAACAATACTTTAAAGCAAGCGTACATCAATATATATAAAACTAACTTTAGTAAACCCGTGTATTATACGGGTTGAATAAATAAAATATTAATATAATAAATTTATTAAATATAAAATGATATTTTAAGATATGATATAACTTAAATTACGTGTGAGATAAGACTATAAATAATAAAACAATGATATCAACTTTTTAAAATATTATATTTAATTTTTTTAAATAAACATTTATTTTAAAACAAACCGTATAAAAATACATTTTTTACAAAATTTCTTATTACAACTCCCAAATTTGCTTAATTTTGTTTTTAAAAAATTGACTTTATAAAACTATTAATTTATTTAGAAATAAACTTAATAAATAGATTTATTTCTTAATTTATTAAATATTAAAAAGTATTAAAATAATATTATTAGTAATTAAGGTAATTATTGAATATGAGAGAGACGAAAAAATTTAGGTGAGAAGAATTATGGTGATGACATGTGACACTCTCATTTACTCTTTTATTAGAGTAAAAATATTCAATATGTAAATAAATAATATACAACAAATTACAACAAGTAAAAAAAATGTTTATATAAATTATTTGTTTGACGTTAAAGTAAATATAGACATATATTTCAACAAAATGATTATCTTTTTATTAGTTATGTTTTTCTCTACGTCAATAGCAGTCAAAAACAATATATAGTTATCAGATAATGATTTGTAGCACCTATATATACGTAATAAACATAAGTTGGGTATGGTTAAAAATGAACGGAAAACAGTCAGCATATGAATTGAAAGTGTGAAAATTATAGAACAAGCAATCAAAGTTGAAATAAACAATTTGATCATCACTCCACAAACCACATTGTCGATATACTACTAAAGTGTGCATAGGGTATGTATATATTAGATTATTGACCAAACACATGGACAATGCCGTTATCCTCAATAAATTATGTAATTTATTATATTTTGTATCCTTATATATTAAATTACAAACTAGTTTTTTACCCATCGTGCATTTGGCGGTACCGTACGCGAAGTGATATATTATAGACTACAATCGACCCGAATTATTTTCAAACTAAATGTATGTCGAACTTAGAGTTTATATTATCGAATGAAAACGTACTAAGCGTACATAAAAATTAGCATGTGCATCGACGCCGTATGTGGCCTAATATAGTATAGGTTAAAATCGTCCTAATATTATTAATGTGGCATGATGTTTTGGGAAAGAATTATTTATATAAAAGTTTGTTTTTAGAATTAAATATTATTAATATCAAATGTAATTATTTAATAAAAGAAAAAAGTGATAAAACTTTAGTAAGAAGTAATATCATCTTGTCACCTGTACTTGTTATTACTATTCTTATAGAGTATGAAGATAAGAAAAAAAAACATAAAATAGTTATTGTGGTTTAACCAATTTGTACGTTTGGTCTCAAGATTTTAAAAATTTTATGTGAGTCAAAACTTTTATGTGAATATTATACATTCGATCACGGATTTTGAAATTTACAAAAAGTTAGTCCTTAGTTTTACTCCCTAGGAGTTATACTTTTTTAGATTGAATGTCAAACCTTATTTAAAGAGATTGCAATTCTTAGTTCTTCTAATAAACATGACATTTGATGTTCGATATTTAATGTAAATTAGTTGTGGTGGCATAGTATGCGGCTTGATAAAGTATATTATACAATTTGTCCGACTCGTTTTTTAACTAAATATATATCAAAACGAAGAGTTTCTTAAATTTATACCGTTAAAAAGACATCATATTTTAACCAACTCTTTTTCAAACATAATTTATGTGAAATGTATACCAAATCAAAACACATATAAAAAATAGCAAGTACAACGTCGCCTTATGTGGTGTAATAAAGTATAGATTGCAATTGCCCGACTCGTTTCCTATTTAAATAAACGTCAAAACTTAGAGTAACTCGGTTTTGTATCATCGAATAAAAAGTATTATATTTGACTTTATGCGTTTCAAACAAAACTTATGTTAAAACATAGACCAACTCAAAACCTATATAAAAATAAGCATAAAAACGTTTTATATTTGACTCGACTTATTTCCAAACAAAAATTACATTAAATTGTCAACAAAATAGAGAGATATCATAGCTCAAAATAGGTTTAGAAGGATAAGTTTGACTACTAATATGAAATTACATGTGATAGCTCAAAGTGAAAAGAAAACAGGTTTAGAAAGATAAGAAAAACAGGGAGTATGATAGCTATTTTTCTGAAATTATCCATTATTCATAAAAGTGTCATATTCATGCCTATAAGTTGGTTGAATAAATTAATTGTGTATGGGCGTTACAAGTGTCCAACGACACATGAATAATCTAGAAACATGTGATAGACAAATAAATACCAAACAACCTTGCATGAAAGTCCCCTTTCTCAAAGCGCCTTTACTGATGAAAGTTATGGGTTTGTAGTATTGTTTTTTAAAGCCACAATACTTCATTTTTTTTATTTTTAGAATTTTAATAGTGATGTAAATTGGATTGCTACAACATACATTGTATAATGTATAATTGTAGAGGTATCTTGTTTTCCTGTTATTGTTCTTTCTTACTCTCACACTTTGTATTTATTTGTTGTAGCGTGTTTTTCTTACTATTGTGTTTTTTTATTCGATCACTTGAACATCAAAATAATGTTTACTTTGGACCCCAATCTTGCATCACCTTCTAAAGATATTTCCACACATTGCACCTCTAGTCCGAGCATGAGAACATCATATGCGATTTAACCCGACACAAAGGCATGGTCCTTTGTATATTGTAACAACATCTTATATTCTTAACATTTGTTGTCACTTGGTTGTATTTGAAAGATAGATATCCAATGCCACTATATATATATACACGCCTCGTTTATACATGTTGTAATTAGTTTATACATGTTGTAATTACTATAGTCGTTTAACCTTTTCTATACAAAATAATTAAGAATAAAATCATAATGGAGGTTTTAGTTTTTTAATGTTGTATATTGGACAGTATCATTTATGGTAATTTAATTATTATTTTTACTATTTGTGTTTCATTTTTTATTTTTGTTAGTAGTGTATAATAAGTCATATGTAACATTTGTAAAAATACTTTGTTATGTCTATGACATTAGAACGACGAACCAAAAATATTTTAACTAAGTTTAATTATCTAAATGCGACAAGCTAGGTATGTTGTTATATTATGAAACTACTCAAAAGTTTAAGTAATTTTATTAATCACAAACAATTTTATACGTATTCTAACATGTGACATGGAACCTTTCTACATATAATTAATTTTAGTAAATATGAAAAAAAAAACAAATATAAGAATTTATATAATGCATGAATGATAAGAAGGAACATTAAAATATCGTTTTTATGTATCACATCCAAAGCAATATCTACAACTACTCATATATAATTTTATTTCTTGCACTATATATATACACTAACGTTAATAGTTCTTATCACTCTGTAGTTGTAATTCAAAGTCTATTGACATGTATTTATATTATATAAATTGTGTATTCTTTTAATTTGAAGAAGATGGAGGATGTTTGTGCATTACATTTAAACATGGATGGTAGATTATGAAAAATTGAACACAATAATTGTAGAGCTTTTTATGTGGCCCCCGTCTTGTGACGTCCGTGGGCTTTGCAAAATTGGAATAAGACTTATGAATGGATGGAGATGATCCTTGATGTTAAATTTTTATCATTATTTCTAAATAAAAAAAATATACGATCTTATCTAGATTTTAATTTTTTTAACTCAAACTAGTACGCGGATTCATGCGTTGTATGAGGGTGTTAAATTTTGTAAAGCTCAGTTTCATCGGTTAATTTGTTCATTTATTCACTCCTTGATGATTAATAATAACGTATGTTAAAACGTAGAAAAGATATAAAGACATTTAATGACATACTTGAAAATTATTTAAAAACTTACTTTAAAAGTAAAATAATTAAACCTTGAGTGATCTTGGTTTGTACATTTGTTCCTTGATGACCAGTACAATACTATTCAAAAATCAATTTTTGAAATATTTAACGTCAAAATGTTGGTAAGAATAACTACATCAGACCGGAAATACTTACTTTTCCTTCCTAGAAAATTATTGTCTAAGGGAAATATATATGCGTGCGTGTTTGAGTTTTTTTTGTGTGTGTAGGGTGGGGATCTTGTGAGAGCACTTATAAAAATAAGAAGATGACAATAGCTCTTGTGGTCCTTATCATCTCTTAAAGAAAACTATTTCTTCATAAAACTTCTAATTGATCATGTCGGATTAATATGGACCCGAATTGGTGATCTAAATCATGTTCATAAAGATCATGTCTCGTACTTATCAACTATCCCTCTCTTAATACCCGTTATGTTGGTACGCATAACAGTTTTGATCTTGTATGTCTAGTACACGAAAGTCAAATTTAAAATCGCATAAAAAATGGAATAAAAAAATCATATATTTAACCACACTAGCGATTTTATAATTTAAGTAATTTAAGTTTTTAACAATTTTAACATACTATTTATTTTCTAAATAATTATATAATATATTAATTTATATATTTAGTTTTGATGGGTTAAACATGTTTGAATACGACTATCACCTAATAATACAATCGTTTCAAACTCGTAATAATTTAAAACCATTATTATATAAAATCCTTATACTCGAATACTCATTCTTAATATTTCAATTGTCGGATTTACCAAGTGACTTTAGATTCTTTTGTCATTTCTATTCTTAAACGCCATAAATCATACATTAAAACAAACTTTTCATCGTCTTTATTATAAAACGATGTTACGTTTTCCTAAAAATGAAAAGAATTACATAGATGCATTGCAAGTTATCTAATAAGATCACTTGCATGAAAACATTAAATAATCAAAAACTAAAAATAACGTTAAATATTTACAATAGATGGTTGAAGTGTTACCTAGCCCAATTGTTTTTACCACATAATATGGTGGTAACTATTTTATTATTTTGTTCATGATTCTGTTCTATCTTATCATATATCGTTAGGGCATGAAGATGCATTTGTGCTATATAAAGAAAAGGAATAAGAGAAAGTGGAATATACCGCGTGATGACGAGAAGATTCCAAATAATTTGCACCACATGATTATTATTGCACCCAAAAAGATACCTTGTTGACCTTCAAGCTATTATTTATTGTTAAATAGGTAAACTACATTTTCTTTAACAATTCATGAATTGTTATGAACCTTTAACATATAATCATTAGTATTTAAGTCAAACTCTATGTTTTGATATTCATTAGATAAAATTGGTGGATCTTTCACTTTTAAGTTAACATTCATTAATAAAAAATCTTATTAAGTTTTTTTGTCGAATAACGATATTTCTATATTTTACCCTAATATACACACACAAATATATTCAATGGTAGAATTAATAACATGTCGTTTATTTTGTTAATATTTTCTCGTTCTTTTTATCCTTGATTGTTTTTCTATAACAGATTATGACTTGTGTTATTCCATTAGATTATTGTTAGCTGGACAGTGGTTTTATCCATATAAGAAAAAGAAAACGACCCCTTATTTTGAAGTTTTATTAAAAACTTTTTTTTTCGATGACATGAGATGAGATGTAAATTTATAAACATCTTCTTTGACATAATTTCTACCTTTCGTCGATATAAGATAACAATTTATAGTTCTAATGGAAAAACTTAGAAAAGAAAGTTCCCGTTCCTAAAATTTCAAGACCCAAAATAAGTTGACGAGTGAGGTATAACTTGGTATGTTTATACATTTAACAATAATCTAATCTACTTTTAGTAACACATTATTGTGCACCGTAAGATTTAAGCCCTGATTTCATTAAAAAAAATACTACATTACATGTGGATACCTTGAGACAAAAAATTATCTTTGGTGTTTATATGTTTTAACTTTTAAGTAAAGATTCTTTGCTATGAGTCTCTGACTTGAAAACTTGTGATTTATAATTTTTTGTGAAATATAAAGGAATAGTTATCACTATATGACTCTCTTTCAAATCTATGGCTGCTGTTTCCAATCTCGATTATTCCAATAGATATTCATTCTTGCCTATTTAAAAGACCCTGAATTTAGTGTTAATGACATAAAGGCCCTTACATTTTTCAAATATACAAAATGAAAGTAGGATCCTTTCGAAGATGGCATTTAAGCATGCGATAGACTAGTTCGACTCTACACCTACTAACTCGTATTTAAGCTAATTCAGATTTTAATTATTCGGCCTTAAATAAATCTCAATTAAGTAAATGAATTAATGACGTTAACACCAATATTTATTAAACCGGAAAATTTCATTTTTAGCGGAACGTTAAATCACTAAGACCAATTAACCGATTGATGATCCATGAACACCTCTACTCACAATAAATGAATGTATTAGAACAACGTGAGACCTACCAATCATTGATGAAATTACATAAGATATAATTAACTCAGACATTCAAATAGGTTACGTAGTTTCATATTTAGTTTGAAGTGTAAGGTTTGAGAAGTTCATAACCAAGTAGTGAAATCGGTTGAGGTTCTAGTTTGATTGCGCGCACAGGTTCCATTGATATTTACTTGAAATCCATAGTTGCTAACACAATAAAGATAAATTTATGGTATGAACATAGTTTGTGCAAATGAATTCTTTTTTGCATTTATTAATTTTAATTTTTTTTGAACGGTCAACGAATAATTTTTAAGCCCGGTCATCCGGGTAAACCCAATGGCGAAAGGCCACCCACGCCCGTGAACACAGACAACGCTGATGACCCGGCTCATCCACCATTCCAAGGGAAACCTACCACCTAAAGGTCTATTGTGGTAAAACTCTTGGCTCACTAAAAACATATTGCATCTAGTGAGACTCCAACTCATGACCTTCACTTTGGAAAGTCATATGATGCCTCCTCCTAAACCAGTTGATCTAGAACTCATTGACAAACGAAAGAATAGACAGAGGGTAATATATGGTTTCCGTAGTAAATGGTTCGAATCTTTCGTTTGTATGAAGTTGTGCGATTAATAAGAGGTTCAAAGTTAATTAAGTCTTTCGTTTGGTACAATAAGTATAAGTGTTTTCATTGAGAGTGTGTTGTTATTTCAGCTAACAGGACCATGAATGGTTTGAAGCTAGTTTTTACTAAGTCTAGGACAATGATGCAACATGAATGAAACCCTTTAAAAGGGGTCCGTGACCGTAGACTTGGGATCATCCTTCTACGTCAAGTCACTTATATAAGTAGAGAGATGTAACAAAGAGAATTTTTTAAAAGAATCAGAGAAAGAAGCCATAAGTCTTATATGTAAAAGGTGAGGTTAGGCCCAATAGGCGAGATCACATTTGGTCCCAAGCCTAAACGTCAAGTCTGATCCACACAAACATCAACAAAATGCGCTTATACTTTATATATGTATAATTCTTTCATGTTCTATTTAAAAAAAATCAATAAAATTATATGTGTACTTCCTTATAATACTTTTATTACTAAATTTACAATGTGGCTTATTAAACAAACAATAAAGTATAAGAAAAGATGTCATTTAATCATTAATCATTGTTTTCTTAATAGATTTATAAACTAAATAGAATATTCCCATTATCCTTCGGTCAAATGCATGCCAAATATTTCAAATGTTCGGTTTCCAAATCCCCCAACTTCCTTACAAACCTCATAATTGTAAAAAAGCATCTTATAATTTATAAAAAAAAGAAATTTGGCAAACAACTAACTTGTGAAACAAGAAAATACCTTAAGTGTCAAAACAAAAGTCATTACAAGATTAATTCAAAACAATAAAAGACCAAAAGGACTAACAATAGCAATCTATAAAACTCAAGGTACCTTTAGCAAATCACCCCAAATTCGATATTCTCAAATTACTAGAAGCCCTCAACTGCTATTTTCCAATTTCAATTTCATCCTCTGTAATCTCCTTCTTCCCCACAAATTCTATAAATCGTTCAAAACCCATCTCAATTTCTTCCAAATTCACTATAGTCTTCAAAAATCAAGCACACCCACATGATCTTTCATCCAGAAACACATGCAATCAGCTGTTTGAAAGTCAAAATATAGGAAAAATCAAAGTTTGTTTAGTCTAATTTGGTCTACAATCTGTAACTTCCTCATCAATTCCCACATCTACCCAACCATATATAGAGATTGTGTATGTGAATTCTGTTGTTTTTTAGTTGAATTCGGAGGTTTGATGTTCGATCATTGATGCATTCTGTAAGCAACAGTGGTTCAATCGGTGCTATCAAGTTAAGCAGTGATAATAATCGTAATCGGAAGTCGGATTACCCTTCTGGGAGGAAACCTAAAGTGAAGATTTCACCTCGGAATCCGATTATGAGTCAATCGTTATCTCAACCGAAGGTTGTCACCGGTGATCATGGATACATCCTTGAAGATGTTCCTCATTTGACTGATTACATCCCTGATCTTCCTGTATGTTTTATCCCTTTTTCTTCACTTGCACACACATAAACATGATTAGTTTTATGTTATTCGTTAGATTTCAGTTAGTTTGCTGAATCCATTGATTGTATTGGGCGAATTAGTTTGAGGGATTGAAGTACCCATTTTGAACTTCTTCTTACTATTATTTTAAATTATCTCTAATTAGTTGCTAATCATGCTTTGTATGATGAAGGGTAGTTATTTATTTTATGATTTTCTTCTAATTATTATATAGTTTTTAATAATTTGTTGTTGATTGTTGATTCTGCTTTTCTGAGGCATGTGAAGTTGAGTATGTAGTTGATGATCAAGTTTATAAATGATCATAATTATACTTCTCAAAAGCAAAAAAGAAAAAAAGAAAAAAAGAAAATATTTCTATGCATTTTAACTCATAGATCAGATTCAATTCTACTCACTAGTGCTTAAAGATAAAGGGATTTGTTTTTTAGTGTTAATTTGGAGTGTATCTTATTGGTTTTTATATGTATGATTCGTTGCAGACGTATCCTAATCCACTGCAAGATAATCCTGCATATGCGGTTGTTAAGTAAGTTGATAATCATAGTACTTTTAATAATCATGAAACTTATAATCGTAGTACTCAAAAACTTGTCTTGTGGTTGTCTCAGGCAGTATTTTGTCGACATGGATGACACTGTTGCTCAAAAGGTCAGCATTTTGCCATTTTCGGTTTCACATGATTCTTGAATGTTATATCATGTTCATGCCTTGTTTCTTTACTATGGTTTTCTTTACTATCGTGTGATTACTGATCCTTTAAATTTTTTTCCATTTATATAGATTGTTGTTCATGCTAATAGTCTTAGAGGCACACATTTTCGACGTGCAGGACCACGCCAAAAGGTAAATTGATTTAAAATGTATTAGCTAGTTATTAGTATTCTATAATCTATGTGCTATACCATATTAGATGATACTATTCGTTTTTCTTTTCAGGTGTACTTTAAGTCGGATGATGTTCATGCTTGTATTGTGACATGTGGGGGCCTATGCCCCGGTCTCAACACTGTGATTAGAGAAATAGTTGGTAGTTTACACGATATGTATGGTGTTACAAGAATCGAAGGGATTGAAGTAAGTTATAATTTCATTGCCATGGGTTTCCTTCATACCAGAATTGTGGGTATGATCTTACAAGCTATGTTAATGGGCATGCAGGGTGGATACAGAGGTTTCTACTCTCGTAACACAATTCCGTTAACTCCTAAAGGGGTAAACGGTATTCATAAACGAGGTGGCACCATAATTGGGACATCACGAGGTGGCTATGATAATAAAAAGATAGTAAATAGTATTGAAGATCGGGGAATCAATCAGGTTATATATCACAGCATATAAAGAAAAATAACTTTACCACAAATTCTTTGATTCTTTTTCGTGACATATCCGTAACTTTTATGCCTTCTTTTAAATATTATTAGGTATATATAATAGGAGGAGACGGAACACAAAAAGGGGCATCTGCTATCTATGAGGTGTGTGTTTTTTATTAACTTTTGAAACAGAACTGTTTGTTATAATGAAGACGATTGTAAACAATGTGTTCTTGCAGGAAGTTAGAAGGCGGGGTCTTCAAGTTGCAGTTGTCGGGATTCCAAAAACTATTGATAATGACATTCCGGTATGTGATTTAAGATCAGTGTTGGTTTTAGTGATTTTCCCTTTTATTACGATTTGCTTTGCTCATTTAAGCCTGTTACTTTGATATTGATTAACAGATTATTGATAAATCGTTTGGCTTTGATACTGCTGTTGAGGAGGCTCAGCGTGCTATTAATGCAGCACATGTTGAGGCAGAGAGTAATGAAAACTGTATTGGGCTTGTTAAGTTAATGGGTCGGAATAGTGGTACGTCTTTTACTCTTTTCAACATGTTGTCAGCAGACGGGTTGGATTATATGTCGGGTCAGCTTGGCCCACAAAACACCTTTTTTTGTTAATTGTCCAAATTATTGAGAAAGAGTTAATTCGTTAATTGTAGTCACCAAATAATTTATCAATTATAATCTAATTCTTCGAATCAGATGATGTAGAAGGGTTTATGCATTAAAAATGAACTCTAGGCTACTTTCAATCTGTTTGACCCATTCCTATGTTTGGTAAATATTTTATTTGACATGTTTGTGATAAAACATAATCCAAATCGACACATTCATATCCTTAATTTATTATTTAAAATATAATAATTTGTTTGTTTGCATATTTCATAATGAAGATTACTACCGTTGGCTTAAATTTTTAGTTTTTATGTTGAAGTTATCTTCTCATTAGGTATAAGTTGTTCCCTGAAGGTTTTTATTTCAATCTTTTACAGGGTTTATTGCAATGTATGCAACTCTTGCAAGCCGAGATGTTGATTGTTGTTTGATTCCCGAGTCACCTTTCTATCTTGAAGGACCCGGGGGTCTATTTGAATACATAGAAAAAAGAATAAAAGAAAACGGGCATATGGTAATTGTTGTAGCGGAAGGTGCAGGCCAGGATCTTGTCGCCGAGAGCTTAAGAACTAATGATGGCAAGGATGCCTCTGGCAACAAGGTTTTAAACGATGTCGGTTTGTGGTTATCTCAAAAGATCAAGGTAAGAATCACAAGTACAAGCATGTTCGCATGTGTCACAACTTAATTACAAGTTTCAACCCATGAAGTTGACAGTTATAGTGTTTGACCTCAATTGTCAAATCTTTGTCTAATCAAAGTTTCTGATTCTTATAAGCAGGATCATTTCAAAAAACAAACAGAAATGGAGATCAACCTTAAATACATAGGTAATGAAGCGTATACCGACCGTCCTTTTCAACATGATTAGACGATCAAAATGAAGCTTAATGATTAAACGTGTGCTTGACAGATCCTACATACATGATTCGAGCTGTACCAAGCAACGCATCAGATAACGTCTACTGCACTCTTCTGGCTCAGAGTGCTGTTCATGGAGCCATGGCTGGCTACACCGGCTTCACCGTGGGCCCTGTTCACGGTCGAGAATGTTACCTTCCGTTTTACGTAAGTTAAAATTGCAATTATACCCCTGAAACACCTTCAGTTCCAAAAAGGAAACATGGGTCAACTGTGAAGGGAGTTATTAACTTATTATCATTACTTTTTATACTTGTACAGAGAATAACAGAGAAGCAAAACAAGGTTGTGATTACAGATAGGATGTGGGCCAGAATGTTATCTTCAACAAATCAACCAAGCTTTTTAAACACGAAAGATATCATCGAGTCGATTTTGGATGAAGCGCCACCTACTCAGTTGCTAGATGATCAAGTGGCGGATAAGGTGGCGGATAACGGGTTGGTGACCAAGGAAACTATTGTTTGCTGAGTGGTGGCAAGTATGGTGGTCTTTTTATTACAGTTGCAAGGGTTAAATAAGGGTCTTGGATGGCTCGAGTATATATACACGGAATAAATGGTATAAGAGGATGTCGATCGTGGAGCTCGATGATCTCCTTAGGAGGAGATGCATTTTTTGTTAATTGTTTGGCAAGACTTGTGCTTAAATAAGAAAACTGCTTACTCTAACGGGTCAAATGGATTGTTAAGACTTGTGAGAAAACTGCTTACTTTAACGGTCAAATTGGTGGTGTTCAACAAATCACCTTTTAAGTTCCTTGAGTTAATCAAATCAGGTTATTAAAATTTTGAAAGCTGAATTTAAATACCAATCATATTTGAAAACACCAATCTGATTTAAAAAGAATTGATTTGAACCGAGAAAAAAAAGAACTTTAATGTTAAAATTCACAACAGTTAGAATGTAATATCGCGAATTAACAACAGAAACTTTAATTAATTTATGTTTACTTGACAATGACTCGTTGATTAATTGGTTCAGGGGGAGATTTACTTGGTGTAATATATTTGAGATGGTCCAGAGGTTTTATCATAATGGGTATTGTGGGTTTCGGGTAAGTGTTCACCGGTGCTGTCTGTGTTTGCATGACGTAGTTGGTCTTTCACCAATGGATTTACCTGATAGTCTCGTTGGCCGTTCAAAAACAAAATTGCGTTTAGTTGGCTTATAATCAATGACGGTCGATTCATTAATCCTCATTATACAAATGGTACGATAAGGGAATCAGGCTTTCACCGTGTCAATATAAATTAGGCTTTCATTATTCAAGGCCCTAAAGTATTTAAAAAGCCCATAAAATTTTAGGGCCCAAAGTACATAAAAAGCCCATATTTAACTAAATTATAGTCTACAGGTACTAGTGGGATTTCTCTGTGAGGGGAACTGGTGTATGTAATAAGCATAAAATTTTGTTTACAGTAATAAAATTTGTGCAAACACAAAGATAAAATTATAAGGTTAATTCAATGTGATAACAGGTTATTGTGTTGGGGTTTGTAGAAGTGCAATAGAACCATATACATGCAACCATTTTAAACCTCCTGAAAACTTACACCAAGACAAAAAAAAAGAAATTATAGACATGTGTTTAAAAATACAATATTTGAAACGTGCTTCAAGAAGTAAGTGAATGTCAACGAAACTAAAAGAATAAAAGTAGCTATTCTTTATTGGTATCATTCACAAACAAGCTTTAACTTTATTAAGTGAATCTCTAGACCTTCAACCCCACACCCTTGAGAAGCTCATGGGTGAGGTCGCATGCCCGTGGGAGTGGTACCGGCAAGAGCAGTGGCGGAGCTTGAACACTTCTGTAGGGGGGGCGGGAGCAAGATTAATTTTTTTTAAGGGGGGCGAACTCGAGTTTTATATAAAAAATTACACTATC
>BJCM01000616.1:0-11453 GCA_018326385.1 Flaveria bidentis | reverse complement strand
CTCGCAGCCCGCCACCCCCTCACCACCCGCAACCCGCCACCCGCAGCCTGCCACCCCCTCGCCAACCGCAGCCTACCACCCCCTCGCGACCCATAGCCTGCCACCCCCTCGCGACCTACAACCCGCCTTCGGCATTGCCTTTGTGTACAGTGGATTGCGATGGTGGTCGGAATGTGTACGGTGATAGCGGTGGTTCCGACCGGTGGTGTGACTCCGGTGGGTTTTGTTACTTAAATACTGAATCGATTTGGTTCTAGTCAGATACTGTATCAAACAACTAAGTTTCAGTCAGATGCTTACCCAGTCAGAACTTCTAACTAGGTCAGCTTCTGGCTCTATCATATCTTACTCAGTCAGCGTAATCAAACAACCCCTAACTTCATCTGAGTAGAAAACATTGGATAACAAAGCTAAGGAGTTGTTTGTTTTTGGGCTGACCCGACTGACTGGCTGACTCGGTCAGCGGGTCAGCCTGTTTGATTTTGGCTTCGGGCCCGGCTGACCGGGTCTCCATTGTTGTTCCAAACCTTGAAAAAAAGTTGTTGACTGGCTGACTCGCGCCCGCAGCCCGCCACCCCCGCGCAACCCGCAACACGTCACACCCTCGCGACCCGTAGCCCGCCACCCCCCTCGCAACCCGCAGCCGCCTTTGGCACTACCTTTGTGTACGGTGGATTGTGGTTATAGTCGGAATGTGTACAGTGATAGTGGTGGTGGTGGTGGTTCCGATCTGTGGTGTGACTCTGGTGGGTTTTGTTACTTAAATACTGAATCGATTTAGTTAGATATTGAATCAAACAACCAAGTTTCCGTCAGATGCTCACCTAGTAAAAACTTCTAACTGGATCAGCTTCTAACTTAGTCAGATTTTACTCAGACAGTTTAATCAAACAACCCCTAAAGCTGTTATTAGACTGTCACTTACGAAGGATGTTGCGTTTAACATTTTAAAGGATATTGCAACACGTAGGATCATGGATGCTTTGTCAATAAGTACCAAAATCCTTCAACAATAAATTAGGTTTTTCTTATACGTAAGCTTGTGACACAAAGTAAGGGAAAGTAGCACAGTGATAACACACATTAACAACCTCAATGTGATTTTGTCAAGATTAGTCTCAGTTGAGATAAAATTTGATTATAAGATTTATCATCATTGTTCTTATCATCTTTGCCAAAGAGTTGATAAGGAACTATTACTATTATAATTTTCAGTTCTATGAGGACCAATGTAATCACTTTGAAAGGTATTCAGAAGAAAGAATTTAGGTGCATCTTAAAATAGGAATTGTTAAATGTCGATAGAGGTTAGGAAAATTATAGGAATAATGGGAGTTACAACAGAAATTCATCTTATTAGAAGTAATTTGAAGTGTTCGAGCTGAACATGGTGGGACACATTAGGAGTCTTTGTGAAAATAAGAAGGAATTGAACACCTTTGTTGAGGATGTTTTCGATGATGACACATTGATTGTCCGTATGAAAAGCATTGTGAACTCTTGGCTCTTGGGTTATGAATTTAAGGGTTTCATTTCACGTAATGAATAGTTGTGAAATCCTATTGAGTGTGAAATGAGGAGATTTTGGTAAGGTCAAGTCAAGTAATGGTGATATTATTGATGTCATGTTTATAGGATATATTTATATGAAAAATCTATTGAGTACTACATAAAACTTGAACAATGTCAGTTGATTTCTTGGTTTGAGACAAACTTATTTTTGTTCGTCAATTAGTTGAACAAGGACTAGAAGTTAAGTTTAGTTATAGTAAATGAAAGGTGATCAATGATAATATGGTTTTTGTTCATGGCAAGAAACAAGGATCAATGTATATGGTTGAGGTATTTACTGAGAGGAGTAAGACCTCCCAATAAAAGAAGACAAAGTCTGGTTCGTTGGATGTAAAGGGTATAGGAAGGTTCATTTTTCAAGTGGGAACTTCGTGCCTTATGGGTTCAAGTAGATGGTGTTGAAGGGTTCAACCATTTACGGGTTTTGGTGACAATGGGAGGATGAGACGTGTTGTGAATATAGTTCAAAAGAGCAGTTGGATTTTGATGACCGAGTTTCAACTGATAAAATATGTCCAAAGACCACACATTGAGTTTTGAGAGTGTTGATTATCCTTGGTGTATCTCTAGATTTGATGGAATGTGAAAAACGGTTTAAACAGAGGATTTATTAGTGATTAGATCAGCCATGGTCAGCTATGACTAATGTTTTGGAGCTCCCGAGAGCTTCAACTAGCCCTTCAGGTTCTAATTAAAACCTTAGTGGGGCCAGTACAACTAAAACATTTGGGTCAAACTTTTAATTTTTCCTTAGAACCAGAGGTTTGAAAGACCTTTTTTAAGATTATTGGGTGTTGGTTTTATTTGAAGGCATGAAGATCGTGCAAAAGTCTTCAAATGGAATATTATTGAGTTTTTGTGAAGAATTTTATTATTGGTTTTGAGCTTGGACTTGTAACAAGAGAACTAATAGAGACGGCCTCATTTAATGTTTTATGCCTCATGTTTATTGTCTTGGTGAACAAGTTTTTTACCGTAGCTAGTATCTACTTATATGTTGGTATTGTAATTGTAATCTTTGCACCTAAAGCTAATAAAAGAAAAACCCTAGTCTTAGCTCGTGAACGTATGTCATACTGACCGAACCACATTATATCTTGTATGTGTTTTTTTTTCTCGTATTATAATCGTTTGTCTTCGATGTGTTGTGATCCATATTCCAGTGTGTTAATCCTAGCACTCCTTTTTGGAAAACTATTATGGGTTCTTGGGAAAATGTTATAAAGGTAATTGATGAGCTCCATTCCTAAAGTATTTAAATGTTTTATTTCTCAATCTAGTGTGGGTCAAATAATTGGTGGTGGAGAGCCCACCAACTAACCCAATTGTCACTATCCATAACACATTAAAATTAACTTGAAAAGGCATAAAAAGTTTTATTTTTATTTTTTTTCTTTGAAAACTGAAACAAAAAATAAATTTTGAAATACAAAATAAAATTACATCTTTTCTCTTCTTTTATCTTCTAAATTTCTTTTCTCTTATTTTCTTTCTTTAAATGAACCCGGAAACACACGTGATTAAACTGGTCCTATATACTCTTTGGGATCAATGCATCAATTACATCTTAGAGATGGTTTTCACGTGTGATTCTTTGTCGCTACTAAAAAACCTTTTAGCAACATTTTTCACGGGTAATATTTTTGTCATGCACTACAAAAAATTGTCTTTAGCTACATGTATCTATAGATATGAATAAATGAATGTTTTTTTGCTGCTTGTCATATTTTTAAACCATATTTTTGTCATTTGTTATTTTTCTAAGTATTTTTATTTTATTTTCCTTCCAAAAGGATATTAAAGTAATTTAAAAACTCAAACAATTTCTTTCTTTTCATAAAAACTAATTTGATCAATTAATATATATTTCTCTCTTATCTACATTTTTTAAAAATCAAACTATGTTTTTAAAAATATATTTTATTAAGAAAATTTAAATTCATATATTTTCTAAAACATTGAACATTTTGAAACAAAATATTTTAAATTAGTCCTTTTTTAAAATAATTATAAAAAATATGGAATTTTTAAAATTAGTTTTATTAAACAACAAAATAATTAGAAACTTGAGTTTTTAATAAACAAGATTTTTATAAACAATAATTTTTTTTAATAAAATCTTAAAATAAATATTTAAAAAAGAAACTATTTAGATAAAAGATTTAAAAATAGTATAATTGTTTTATCTTTTGAACAACTACGTATATAAAATTTTATACATATCTTATATTAAAATACCGTACTGTAATTTTTCGTGTTTATTACAAACTATAATCTATTTAACTTGACTATCTATTTATCTATATATCTATCTGTATATAACCCATCTATTATTTATTTACTTGAAATATTTATTTATATGTAATTATAATCATATTTTATCTTCAAATATGGTTTTATAATTCATAAATTTTTATTATTAATTATTTATTATTTTATTTATTCAACCCGTGTAATACACTGGATAATAATCTAGTGTTTTAATATAAGAAAATCTTCAAAATGTTACAACTAAAGAGACATTTTAACAAAATTCATATATTGTGCATAAATTTAGTTTTCACCAAAACATCGCATCAATCTCCATATATTCTTCAAAAGTTTCTTACGGAACACCAATTTTCTGCGAATCTGACCCATTTTTTGCACCTAACACAACTCATATTATGGATGTATCACAAAATTGACAACTTAATTTAGCTTAAACGACCAACTGTCCGATACTTTTGCGATATCTGTCACAAAAAGAGAGTAGTAAAGTCTTATCAATTGTGTAAAATCCTAAAGTCAACTTAGAGTGCATATATTTCTTCAATAATAATCCACCATTAACAACCAAACAAGCTAGTTTAAGAATCTTTAACTTACTTAATTTGTGATTTGATGGAACACCATGAAAGTGAGATCACCATAAGCATTCAGACATTCTCTTGTGTTTAGTAGTGCTCAAGAACTGCATTATTTAGTTTTCTTGCATGCTGAAAGGTTGTCAAATCTTCCCATCATTATTCTCAGAATTATTGATTCAAAAGTTTCAACCCCGATTGTCAAAACCTTCTTGGATTCAATAACAAATGGATTGTAAATTGATCGTTAATAAGTGTTCTATTAAAACAAACGATAGAAGTATACTTCGATGATGGTTACAACAATGGTGGTGCATTACTTAAAGACGACCAATGGGACTGTAAAAACGGTCGCAAAAACATTCAGGCTGTCGCTTAACTTTGGAGATTAAGGCTAATTAAGTTTGTGACATTTTTTTTCTTACTGAAGTATTGTAGTGACTGGAATTTTCGTTGAAAAATTAGCGACCGGATTTGCAACTAAAGCTTTTTGTGACTGATTTTGTGACCAAAACTTTAGCAACATAATTTGTGACCGACCCAACTTTGCGACCAAACCTTCTCTGACTAATGTGCGACTAAAATGTAGCAACTCCCGAACATTTTGCAACAAAAATGTTAACACATTTTGCAACCAATTCGTGAACAAAATCATTAGCGCAGCAATTTAGCACCAAGTTTCGCTAATGTTGTCAAGACCAAATTATTTTTTATTTAAAATTTAGCGTTCACTTTTGCGACCGATTTATTTTTGGTTTCCGTCGCTAAGTTTCCAACTGATTTTGTTTTGGACGCTAATACTGGTACCATTGGTAGGATGCCTCATACATTTTTTGTATGATTAATGTTTAGATGTTAGTTCTTAGCGTAGAGTACTTGGTTAATTTGATTGTTTCAAACATTTTTTTAATTCTTTATGTTAATCGTACTCTTAACAATATTCCAACTATTTCAAACGTTTATTGTGGACCTATAATTGATTTATTATTTAAATATATACGCTATTTGCAATTATTATATAACTCCATAATATCTATTGATACAATTATTTTTAATTCGGTTTGATGGTTTTAGTTTATGAGTTGACACAAGAAGCGAATCAAAGCCCCACAAAACTAAGTATATATAGTGTTTACTTAAGCATACACCGTACGCGTGTCTTTAGGTTACGCAATAATATTAATGGAAGAATATCTAACAACATGTTCGATTCCATCATTGTGTTGTGTAGAATAATAATTCAAACGATAAAGGAGCCTCAAATAATTAAATAAATACAATAAACTCCATAAAGGCATTAGCATATGCTATGGCGTAAGAATTGAGAAAAAAAACATAACCGACGACGCCTGATGATTATGTTTAACATGGCACATATCTAATGAAACAATAAAGGAAAAAGGTATGCACATAAATAAACTACTTTTAGCACTCGCACGGTAGGACAAAAATGTTAAACTGTAATTAAAATTAATGTTGAAATGTTGTTGTAAACTCACACGTGTAGAAATTTAAAAACACTTTAGATAATGTTAATATTAGTAAATATCGATTGTAAAGGTATAAAGGTACAAAACAAGTTGTGAAAGCACAATTGTTCATGCGAATTACAAAGATACACGTTTTTTTAATTTTAAATGAAATTTACATATAAACATAGATAATAGATAAAAGTATATATATATATATCTAAATGTTGATAAATGTTATCAAAGAGGCGTCAAAAGTATTAAGAGGAATGGAAAGTCTGTTAGAAAGAAAAGGCCTTAAAAGAATTTGGAAAATAATTTTATAAAAAAAGATAAAAAAAAGGCAGTAAAACGCCATTGGAGAGTAGGGGACGGATTAATATGTAGGTAAGTATAATGACCCAATCGTAAGTCGGTACCTTAGATACCAACATGCGGTTGTTATATATACAAATAAATAATTTTTTTAACAACGTTTAATGTTTGATGACTTAATTAATAGGTAGGTAAGTATAGTGTTAATGTGAAACTTAAAAAAAGTTACCTTATGAGAACAATCTTTAATATATATAAGGGTAATGAGTAATGATGTATACTTAATAACTTAAAAACAAAAATAATTATATACTTCTTACTACTTTATATCTTCATATCTTACCCCATTTGATTGTAGTACGTGTCTTAATCACATTGCTAAGCGTATTCACGCATATCTTTTAGGCATATGAAGAATTTTCATAAAATAATCGAAGAAATTTTGGATTTTAATTATTCAAATTATTGATTGTTGGTAAATATCAATCTTAACTTACAATTTGGCCGGTATTGATCCCAACTTTCTATTTTGTTACCAATAACACTCCCGATATAAGTATTCGTTAACTTCGTTACATGACATTGCTCATGACGTGGCATGTGACATTACTATTAGATATTAAAATAAAAAAATATAAATATATCATGCAATTTTTGTGTCTATTTGTCTCCAATTTACTCAACCAGCGATAAAAGCAACATGAATAATTTCAAAAGTGATATTTTATTAGAAAATTGAGTAATATATGCATATATATTTTTAATTATAACTATGATATGTGTCCCGTCACAAGCCACGTCATAAATAACTAATGAAGTTCACAAACAGTTAAACTATAATTGTTATAAGCAATAAAACTAAAAATTGTTATTAATACCGGTCAAATTGTTAGTTATGATTAATATTGACCAATAATCAATAGTTTAAATTATTAAAATCAATTTTTTTATAAATAAATAACAAAGATGGCCTTTATACTTTTTGGATGAAATTACGCAGTACAGCAAGATGAAAATTCATGAATGCTCTTAATTATTTCTAAACTTCTTGCAAATGTGGTCTCCCTGCTTCTACATTTACCACCCTAATTTTAAAGTCAGTTAATTAAGTGGACCATTTTACCTTTGACAAGTTTACTAGTCCATAACGTTTATAAATAATTTCCTTTTTTGCCTATAAATATATAAAATTATATATTAGTTTTTTAAATTTTAACTTTCATTATTTTATCTAAACCATAACAATACATATACATATAGATGTGTTTAAAGCTTTTAACAATAAGTTGATTTTATAATATGGAAAAGGTTAAGAATTTAATTCTTAGAAGATATAAGTATAACTTATTAACAAATAGAATAGATTATGTTAGTGGTGCCCAATAGAAAAAAAGGAAGAAAATTAACGTTGCAATGCTTAACATGAATGTGGTATCATTCCACCTGAAATCAAAGCTCACGTTTGGTCGACCGCTATTTCAGCTATGTGGGCCACACCGACTCATATTGCTTTAATTATTTATCCAAACTTTAAATATCGCCCATCCACTTATTTTGCATTATTATATTACACTTGTCACACTATTTACCATTATGTAAACCTAGCTTATAAAGTTTATACGTTTGTGAAATCATTGTGAAGTATGAACATATGTATTTAGTGTTTTGTAAAACAACTAATATATAATAGCGTATTCAACATTAAAATAATATTTGTGTATAATGTAAGTTATTAGCTAGCTAGTGCTTAAATCCATGAGGTGAAAATAACACTAGGGTGAAGATAAACATATGAGGTTAATTGGTTGCATCTATTATGTAGCACTCTTAAGTTAAGTTCGCATTGGCATTACATATCTTCTAAGAAAAAATCTTACGTTTCTTTCGATCAGAACAAAAAAGACGATCAAAACAAAAAAGACAACGAAACCTCCCACAAGATTGCATTTTTGGATATGCATCATATTACTTTCCTTGGATAACTTTAAAGGAGAAAGAGAGAAAGTAACCATTGCAAATGAAAAAAGCAAACACATTTTACAACTATTGTACATGGAATTAGCATATAAGATAGGAACATTACAATATCAAGATATGGCTTTCCTTTTGGTCATTACATACTCAACTTTCCGTTTTCTGCAAAAACCCACTATAGATCTTTACCTTCTAAACGGCAGGAGTTTTGGTGTTTGAATAAAAAAAAGTCTTGACTTCTTGTCTATGTAGATGGTGTCACTAGGGTTAGTGAGTGGTGTTTATGTTTTAATGGGCACTTAAAGTGACGCCACATTGTACCTAATTCAAAAAGAGGCTCCTTAATTGTCGATATAATAGTCAATGTGGTACTAGTTTATCATGTAATAGAGTCTCTTGGTTCTTAAATGAGAGGATTCGGGTTTAAATCTGAGCATGAAGTAAAATAATTTGAAGTAGTTTATGAGTATGATAGGTTAATTAGCCGTTCAAAATAATATTTTGGAAGAAGTTTCTGGAACCACTTGCAAAGAAAGAGAGGAACGATCGATGAAAGAGAAGGATTCATCAGATTCGTGGACATGAGATTGAGTTAAGAAGGTGACACGCGTGTGTAACGGCTGGTTTGCGTATTATTAAACTTTAGTGATCAATATAAAGATATAAAAGGTATATTATAACTTTTATTTTTGTTTTAATATAAAATGTAATATTAATACTAATAGTAGTTATAATAATAAAAACAATAATAATAATGAAAGAAAGCATACAAAGTTAATATCAAAGGAATAAAACTCATATACTACAATAAGATGTAATTCATCATCTAAGAACTATCTTCAATAAATTCCAATCACTTGCTCATTCAACCAAAACATATATTTCTGTGCATATATTAACTGTATTTCGTATATGCAAGATATCATTGAATATATGTTTATTCTTTCCTTACAATTCTAAATACATTTCTATCTCCTGAACATTAAAATAGCTACATTCAAAATTAATATTATAAGGGGAGCATAAAGTATGAGAAAAGGTTAGGAAGATGAAGCTATCATATAATAAAGAAGAGGGAACACAATGCTTAAAGTAATATATACACAGTAATCTGTAAACAAAGGATCTTTTAGTGCTGGTGGAACTGTAACTTTCTCTAGTCTTATAAAGATACAATGCATAATTATCTCTCATAAGAAGTTTCCCACATGGATTAAACTATGTTTTGTGCGTGTACGTTTCTTGATCTACTCGACAAATGTTCATATAAATGTGTTTTTGCCTTTTGGTCGTTCTTTGTCATCTTTATTGTGATATTATAGGATTTGACTTTTTTTAATAAAATATAGAGTAAGTTTAAATGCAAAAAGAAACTTAACGAAGCCGTCAGTTAAATCATATCCGTCAATATTGTTAAAAAGTAAAAAAAAGTAAATAATTAATGCATCTATATAGATTTTTTTAGAACGGCGGTGGTGCATTTTAATATACAAGAAAATAGAGACTAGCAAGTGGCTAGTGCCAAGTACAAACAGTATTACAATTTACGTAAAAGAAATTAAAAAAATATCCTTGAAAGATTGCACAAATTAGAATTTGACCCTTCCTCCAAGAATATTACATTATATCCAAAAAAAAATAAGTGAGAAACATTAGGGTTGTGATTAGAGATTAAGAGGTTTTGATATAATAGAAGATTCTTAGGCTTACTGATTTGTTCATTACCATATCAAAAGCTTTCATAGCAATAAGAAACAGAAATGGGGATAGAGGATCCCCTTGTCTCGCACTCTTGTTGATTAGGAATTTCATTGTTGGTGCCCGATGATTGGGTGTTGTTTGTTTGGTATTTAATGTGCGTGGTTAATTTCCTATTTTTTATATGTTTGTGAATATGAAACGAGATTACTTTGAGATAGTTGTGTTGTAGGTGTTTAAAGCTTAATGACCACAATATGAATGTTTAAATGTGGGCAAGGAAGGTTAACGATTGAAAGTCTGCACATGCGAAGACAAAACAATTGAAAGTAAAATAGCTCAAAATGAAGATCCATCGTATTTTGCTTTGATAGTAGTATACTAAACACCAATTAGGATTTGTAAGGACCCAAGGCACTATACTGCTCAATCCCTTGCCGCCTTGCGCGTTACTTGCCAATCAGCTTTAGATTATTTGGAATTCAAGCATTATTTAAAGACACTTCTAGGGTTTAGAACCTTCCCCTGCGGTTTTTTGACAATTTTGAGGCATTTTGGGTGACTTTTTCATCTTCAATTTACCCGGATCAAGCTCCAACAAAATCTATTCAACTATTAAAGATTGAAGCATGCCGATGAGCAACTAATTCATTCGTAATCGCTTTCGAGTAGAAAGTTTTGTATTAATCAATAGACTTTAGTTTGAATTAAGTTTTTGGTTTGTTTCTTTTTTATACAAGAATTCAATTGTACGTTTGATTAAAGTAAAACAACCCTTTTATATTTAATAATTTACATCCTATTATTCGTATTTGATTTTCTTTCGTGTGTGAGGAGTTTATGTGTGTGTTAATACTTGATATATACCGATGGGTAATTATGTGAATAAGTGAATCTTAAAAGTTTGTTTCACAAGTATCACTTTAATTAAATGATTTTACAAAGTCAATTTGTGATTTTAAATTGATTTTTATTAAACATATTGAAGATCTTTGAACTTGAAACTCGAAAATGATTGTTTCTTTTATTTTGTTCATATTTCATTTAAATGATAATCCAAATTTATTTGTTATTCGTATTTTAGTTTCACATTCAATTTCTTAATTATAATTTTTTATATTTTTCACAAATGCTATGTGAAGATGACTGTTACTCATACTAGTTATTGTTAGTTATATTTTTAGATATAAATTTTAGTAATTTTAGATTGCATTTCTGCATATATTTTGCATTAATTACATGCATCTTTTATTTTAATTATAAAGTAGTAGTTTTTGATGGAATGGAATCTACTTTTGTATATTTCTTATTTTTGTAGAATAATTAAATGGCTGGAAAAGAAGTGATAAAGATTAAAACTTGAAAGCCAAGAAAATAGGAGAGTTTGTTGAAAGAAGAGAAGAACTCAAAAGATAAAAAGGAGGGAGACTGCAGAAAAGAAGGCATCTTGGGAGCACCTTGGAAGGATTTTGAAGACATTATTTTAAAGAATCAAATTCAAGAAGCAACAAGGAGCAATAGCAATTTAGGTTTCTTTATTGGTTTTTGATTCGTACGTTTTATTTTATTTTAGTTTTGA